>JABUQX010092856.1:0-5000 GCA_015478945.1 Trachelipus rathkii
GCACAGGAGATTGCCACGCATGAAAGATTCTCTTCTTGTAGGCAGCATCTCATGTTTTCGTAGAGTCTCATCTCCTCTTTCACAGATTGCAAAATTTGAATTATCTTTGCTCCTTGATGACTGTCCTCTTCAGTTTTTACGATTAGGTTTCCTGGTGTGGTTCCTTTGAAGGTGAATGAGATGTCAATGCAATTTCGGCCATGAACTTATCAAAGTCTAACATATCCAAATCCTCTTCTTCAGTAGGTTTATTTGCTGAAAGCCACCATGCACTATCAGTGCTGTTGCCAGGGTTGCAGATAAGGCGGCTTCGACAGTTCTCTGTTCTCTCTTTTTTTTTTTTTTTTTTTTTTTTTTTTTTTTTTTTTTTTTTTTTTTGTCAAGGCGAGCAACTTCTCGGTTATGCTCTTTTAATGCATTCTAGAAGTGCTACCGTCGGAGGTACCATTCTTGTGGGGTTTCACATAGCTTAAGGAATTCCTTATAATGACCTTTTATTATTTATTTTTTTTACAGTTGTACCCGACCTCCGGCAGCACCCTATTCAAGGAGTGGGTGTTGAACGCCTCAAAATCCATCTTACGCAAATTACGCAGATGAGGCACAGACGCAGGCTTTAAAGTGAGGGCAATTAAATTGAGTAGGAAACTCAGATGATGGAAAGAGGATTCCACAGAACAGAGTTGGCAGGAAAGAAAGAAGCTCCCCGCAGCGAACCAGTCTGGAGTACTAAATATCAACACAAAACAGATACAGCACCCAAGCCTTGTGCTACGAGGGCGTCGTAAAGGTGGTGGTACGCGAGTGGTAAGTTCCCTCGAACACCTGCCGCTACAGTACCTATAGAAAAGGGATAAAGCACCAACATCGCGCCGCAAATATAAAGGGCCAAGTGAACTAGAAAGTACAGGACAGTTTATAAGTCTTTTTGGCCTTTGACTCGACCTATCCAAAAGCCGGGATGAAACCAGAGCCCCCGCACCCCACAGATATGAGAGACAAGTACTCGCATACAAGGCGCGGATGAGACCTTGTATGGTGGAGTAACTGAGAAGGGAACGCGAAAAAAAGTCTCGCACTCTAAACAGACTCCCAGTTTTTTTGAGGCACGCCATAGCAACCACTGTGATTTGAGGTTTTCAAACATTTTTTTTGTTAGTGTTTAAGGCAGTCTATGTTTTAATTGCTCAACAGGAGAGACGTAGGAGAACCGTCAAAAGAGATAGAAAAGTTATAAGTTTCTTAGAGAGAGAGATTTGTTAGCAAGTCTGGGTTCTTAAACGAATTGATAATTTCACAAGCTTGAACCGACCCAACTCCTGAAATTCTATCCAGATCAGCGAGAATATTTGATTATGCAGAAAGATTAAGAGAGAGGCAATTCTAGAAGTAAAAGAGGGAGCGAGAAACCGATATGAGTGAAGAATGAATGGTGGTCAGTTCCATCGACATATTGAAGTGATAGAGTTAGATGTGCAGGTGAGAAGATCATTGATGAAAAGCATGACCAGAATTAATGAAGTCAGGAGAATATTCGAAAACAGAACATTGAGGGACCCCCTATTGACAGAAAAAGAAGAAGTCGCCCATCACAACAGCCAACCATTGAGCGATTTAAAGAAAGCTAGACCATAAAGTAAGCAAAGAGAAAGAAGAAACCCAAAGGAAGGGAGAATCTTGGAGAGCAGTGACGCGTGCCGTAACGGCCAGGGTCAATTGCGTTTGGATATGTCAAAGCGCCACCACATCAGAGTTACCCGTAGTTCCTACAGGAGCGGAAACCAAAATAATTCTGCATTACATAGGAAAGTATAATCGCCAGTAGAATCTCGAGCACCGTAAAGCTGTACTGTTAATCAGACAAAGAAGGGAAAGAGAATTCCAGTTTACACAGTGAGAGCTATAGGGGATGTTAAAGTCAGAGCAGCATCAATTTTTTTCGGAATAGGGTTGGACATATGCGCGCGTTTCCAATCACTGAGGGCACAGTGCTAAGATTGAGGCATTAGAGAATATAGTTGAAACGAGGGGTTGCGGGTCGCCACGGAAGCACACTTTCCTCAAAACTAAAGGAGAGGAACTGCCATCTCGGTCGCGACACCCGCCTTCCTAACGTTCATCGATTTCAGGAGCCCATGCACTCGTCATCAATGAATATGACAGCGTAAACGGCATAGGACACCTGAGAGGAGAAGGAAGAGGAAGAGGAATCAGAATCGTCCAGGTTTGAATTAGAGGAAAATAGGAGGCCCAAAGAGATGATTGGCCTTTACAGTTGGAGCTAATTCAATACATTAAGCAATCATCAGAGCGAATAACAGGAGGAAAGGATGATTTACACAAGTTGTTAGAGATGTTTTTGGCAAGAGGGCAGAGAGATTTGTCAGTAGGAGAACCACAACGAGGTCAGCCCATTTTCGTTAAATGGAAGTCTCTATGCTATTTAAAGAGTATTCTGGAACGATTTATAGCGGAATGAAATGTGGCAGAGTGATAGGAGAACGAAAATTTTTCCCACCACCCGTATAGCATATTGTCTCTAGCCTAAATGGCCAGGGAACAAGCACGATCGAACCATGGATTTTGAGGAAAAAATATATTAAGTCCAAGAAGGAATGAAACCTGCTCATCCGCATTAACAATTACAGTTCCCATTTTATCGGCAGAATCTGAAGCGTCTTAAGAGTCAAGGCAGTCACTTCAATTATAGTTAGCGTAGAGGCCACGAATGCCCCAAATCGCCAGATCAAAGTGGCCAGAAAAACCGCATAGGGCAGGATGGAGATGTTGGGGATAAAAAGTAATTAAAAATTAAAAGTGAATGCAAAAGATAAGATTTACCAATAGGAGCGCAGGTGGTGTATTTATAGAGAGAAGGACTAGTGTGAAACATAGGTCAAGTGTGTTCAAGAATCGGTTGGGACGATCCGGAATGTGTGCAGGTTATTTAATCAGTTGCTCCCAGATCGTTGAGATACTGGAATTGATTCGGGTTTCCCTTCCAACTAATCAGTACGAGAGGAACCTCCAACAACTTCAGTTTTGGTGTACATTGAAATCCCCTAAATAGAGGACCTCAGTATTTGGATGAGAAGATATAACAGTCTCGTGAGAAGTAGTAAGGTAATCAAAAAAGGCATGAAAATCTGTTCTGTTAGGAGAACAGTAGTAGAAGCATAAGAATATTGTAGTAGAAGGAAGAAAGATTTTAAGCCACAGAACTATCGAAGTTAGGAGATTCCGAGATTTCCGATGACGTGTTAATACGGAATGTTTATATATTTACATAGGCACAATACTCCACCCTTCAAACAGAAATTTATTAAATAAGTTATAGTTGAAAAAATAAAACAAAATAAGGAAGAATTCTTAGACATTTGGGTTCAAGACAAAAGCATAAAAATTAGATTTAGAGTTAGAGAGGTAGTATTCCATGGATGCAGAGTTAGAGTGCAAGACATTGATGTTGGTAAAGTCAAAAGAAAGCCACGCCTGTGCAAATCTGCTATCATACACGCACACGCACACGCAAAAAAAAAAAAAAAAAAAAAAAAAAAAAAAAAAAAAAAAAAAAAAAAAAAAAAAAAAAAAAAATAAACAAAAACAAAGAAAAAATGAAAAATTTATTCATACCCAAAAACCTAAATTTAAAACGATAAAACCCTATTTACAGCAAATATCTAAATATGAATAATTCCAGAAAGTTTAAAAACACTCACGCACTCACACGCTCTCACGAAATTGCGTACAAAAAAAAAATTACTATTGATCAACTAAAAAAGTAGATAAATCTGTATAAATTATAATAATGGCTGTCCAAATAGGTAAATTTTACGCTAAAGACCAAGTTGGAGAAACGCTAAAAGTCTAAGTTAAAAAGAAAATCGAGGAAAAAAAAAAACATAACTTGGTACTAGCTATCTATATCGAAGTAGATTTATTATTGAATCTAAAAGTTTCTCATAATTTTTCACCCAAAAAGTAAGAAGTATCGGCAAAGTATCGGCCATTTTAACCGATACCGATACCGATACCAATCAAAAGTGCCGATTCCGATTCCGATACCGATTACTATCGGTACAATCCCTAATATATATATATATATATATATTATATTATATATATAATTTTATAATATATATATTATATATATATATATATATACGGTATAATATAATATATATATATATAATATATATATATATATATATATATATATATATATATATATATATATATATATATATATATATATATATATATATTAGGGATGTACCAGAACCAGAATTTTTAGTTCCGGCCAGAACTTTCCGGAACCTTCGAAAAGTTCCGGCCAGAAAATCTAAGATTTTTTTCTTATTAGCTTGCAATTAGGGCCCAGATATCACATTCATATTAAATCTAATTATATTATGGTCACTAAGTCCTAAATTCTCCTCAACTCTAATCTCATAAACCATACATTTCATCATTAGTTAATTTTAAGTCTAATAGTGCATCGTGTCTTGTGGGTTCATCGACCATCTGGCTCAAAAAGTTATCTAGTATACAATTTATAAATACAGAACTACTATGGTCCGTATTAGACAAGCAATCCCATTGAATGCCAGGAAAATTAAAATCACCCATTATGACTATACCTTTTTCTTTACTGTGGCATGCTGTCTCAATTTCTTAAACAATTTCCACATCTAATTCTTGACTCTGGCCAGGCCTATAAAATGCCCCTATTCTATATGATTTATTGTACATAAAGATATCTACCCACACCAATTCAATATCATGATTAATTTTAAAGTCAGTCATTAATCAAGATTGATATTGCTTTAACATAAAGCGGCACAAAACCACCCTCTTTCCTCTACGCTTGGTATAATAAAGTGAATTCCGTCTATTATATCCTGAGAGGAGTCTCCAAAATATATTTTCATAACTGCTCAGTATCGCAAAATACTGTTCTAGATCCTCATTTATGGTATAACTAATCAGCTCATCTTTTT
>JABUQX010092857.1:0-10000 GCA_015478945.1 Trachelipus rathkii
GGAATACATTTAATTAATTCAATTAAATAAATATTTTCGAAAGAAATTTTTAGAAAATAATTGATTTTCTAGAAGAATAAGTTGTATTAAATATATATATATATATATATATATATATATATATATATATATATATATATATATATATATATATATATATATATATATATATATATATATATATATATAACATCTTACACGTGTGTCAGTAGACAACATGGAGGCGAAGGAGGTAGTTGATAAGTATTACTTCAATCTGAGGGAGCCAAATAGTTTTGGGGGTTTCAGTAGGTTTGCCTTAAGGTATCCTAATATTGAGAAAAAAGAGTTAAAAGCATATTTGGAGGGTGAAGAGGCATTTACTCTACATAAACCTGTAAGAAAAAAATTTCCTACCCGGAAAACCATATCTCCGCAGCTCGATAGCATATGGCAGTTAGATTTATCGGAAATGATTAAATACAGCTCTTATAATGAAGGTTTTCAATATATACTTTTTACAATTGACGTATACTCTAGATACTTGTGGTTGAGGCCGATAAAAGATAAAAGATCAGCTACAGTTGCCGAAGCTGTACTTGAAATTATTAAAGATGAAAGGCGAACACCTAAATCATTTTGGACAGATTCAGGAATGGAATTCAAGGGTCGAGAGTTTCAGGAGTTGACTTGGGAGTACGGTATAAGCTATTACAATACATTTTCCGTAAACAAAGCTGCTATAGTTGAAAGAGTCCAGCGTACTATTAAGGAGCGCATGCATAGGTATTTTACTAAAATGAATACTTTTAAATATATTGATATACTGGACGATCTAGCTTATTCTTATAACAGATCTTACCATAGAACTATAAAGACAACTCCTTTAGAAATGTCAAAAACTAGAGGCCGTAGAACCCATCTACATGAAAAAGAAAACAAAATAAAAGATAATTCAGGAATAAAGGTGAATGACTATGTAAGAGTATCTCGAACAGAAGAAAGATTCAGAAAAGGATATGAATCCGGTTGGACTACGGAAGTTTTTAAAGTTCACAATATCCGGTCGCACCGACGTGATAGTTTAAAGTTATATTATCTGAAGGATTTAGATGGTGAAAAGATAAAAGGGGGGTTCTATAAACAAGAAATACAAAAGGTAAGGTTCAATCCTGTAACTCATGAATATAAAATTGAAAAAATATTAGCTACTAGAGGCAGAGGAAAAAATAAACAGGTACTGGTGAAATGGAGGGGGTATCCTGCTAAGTTTAATACTTATATAATACTTATATAAAAGCAAGTGAAGTTAAGAATCATTAATCAGTTGTCATTATAATCATGGAGAGTGTAGATCACTTTTATATAACTCTGCCGTCTTCAGCTTCCTTGGATTTACATCCTGATAATAAACTCTCGGATTTTACAACTGTGTTAATGAATCCTATACAACTTGAAAGAGAGGTATACGAAGTAGGATTATGTGAAATGATATTAAATACGGACATAGAAAATTTACCTCACAATCTATTCTGGATGAAAGTGTACAGAAGTGTAGAATGTGTTGAAACTATATTACAAGTGGAAGATACTCGTTATCTGAAAAGGACTACAATTGCCAAAAAGATGAATACGACAACATTTGCTACAAAAGAATACTTCTTTGAAGAATTTACTTTGCGGAGGTCATATTTTAAATCAGTGCCTGCTATTTTTAGTCATTTAAACGTTCTCTTTGATATGAGTATTATGTGTAAGGACTTGGTATACAAAACTGAAATGCGTACCTATGAAGATAAAGTAATAATATCTTTAAGTTCAAAGGTAAATGTAAACCTACGAGACCGGGACATGTTTTTTCTCGAACGATCACCATGGCAGCGTAAACATATTCGTAGACGTGATGCTGAGTTGGATATACTTCATGATATCCCTACTATGTTGAAGAGGGTTATACTATCTGTGGAGAATAACCGCATGACTCCACATGAACTAAAAGATGAAGCAGATCGAGTACTGCATTATACATGTACCCCATCCGAGATGCTCAATCATCCAGGTATGGCTTATGTATATACAAATATAATTGATCATCAATATGTAGGTAATACTAAAGCTCCTTTATTAAGAGTAGTATATTTTCCCAAAGAGAGTAAAGTTATAACATTCCCTAATAGATCAAATTTTGACTCTGTACGCGTGCATATAAAAGATGTAGAAGGAAATCCTTTTCCCTTTACATACGGTGCATTGTTATGCAAAGTTCATATTAGAAAGAAACAGATGCAGTAATTACAGCATAATGGAATATATAAGAGGTGTAGTCAGATATATTTTTTCATTCATTAACATACTCTCACAGTGTAAAGATAGTATAAGAAAGATACTCCTGTAATAATGGATGAAGAAAGGGTATTCAGGGGAACAAAAATGCAGAGGGGGTATGGCCTTGGTGGATTTTTTGCCAAGCTATGGAGAAGTGCAAGGCCTCTGCTCAGGAAAGGCGGGGAATATATAGGTAAAAAAGCTATAAGAACAGGTTTGCATACTATTCAAGATATTGCTGCAGGAAATAATCCTCGTACAGCATTTAAAAGACGTATAGCCGATGTTTCAGATGAGATGTTGGATGATGTTAAGCGTAAAATAAGACGTAAAATGTCAGGACAAGGTCGAGGGATCAAGAAGATTGTCATAAAGAAAAAGCCTAAGCGGAAAAAACCTTTAAAGAAAAAATGTATTGATGTATTTGCTATTTAATTACTAACTGATAACTTTTATACGATGTGTGTATATAAGTAAGGTTTTTCATGAAAATGTTCATTATACGTCCAGAGTTCGCACATGCAAGATGCATTTCCTTCATCCTTCTAGTCCTGATTGCTGTAAGAGTGAATTGGATCTCTTCTCAATGAACCCTACACAGATTAGCGTTAGCGAGTCCAACTTTATCAGTATTAATCCTCTGCATTCAATTACCAATACAGATGTTCCTCTAGAGTTCAATATTCCAGGCACTTCTGATCAATACCTAGACCCATCTAATGTGTTTTTATATGTAAAAACGAAATTGACAAAACCTGATGGTACAGATCTTCCTACGGGTGATGACCATATAGTATATACAGAATCAAATTTCCTGTATACATGTTTCTCCCAGGTTGAAGTCTATCTTAACGGAACTTCACTAGGTGCATCAGCAGCTAATTATCCTTATAGAAGCTATATAGAACATTTGTTAAATTATTCAGACGATGCTAAACAATCTCATCTCAAATCATGTGGTTTTTACAGTTTCAAAGATGAAGCTGCACATATAGATAAAGCCGCTAAAGTCATAAATAATACTTATGAATTTTACGGTCGATTAAATGGCGATATCTTCTCTCAAGAAAGACTCATTCTACCATCTGTAGATACTAGAATCATTTTATCACGGTCAAATCCTAAATTTGCTCTTAAAATAAAAAGTAAACCTGCTGTTACAGCTGTATGTCCAGAACCTGTTTTCAAACTGTTGGAAGCTTATCTCTATGTCAGAAAAGTGAAATTATCACCACAGCGTCATTTGGAAATTGAAAATTCGCTTTTGAACACTACAGCAAAGTACCCTATTAAGAGTTGAAACCAAGATATTTAATTTCACTCAAGGGTTATCGAGTATCAATATCCCTAACATTGTGAACGGAAATTTACCACAGAAAGTAATAATAGGGATTGTGGAACATGAAGCCTACTCAGGAAATTATAAAAAGTCACCCTATAAATTCACACCTTTCGGACTTAGGGGTATCAGTTTACATGTGAATGGACTGCCTCACGGACGTGATTATGAAATGTTATACAACGGAGACCTATCTCTCTGTACTCGACCTTTTTACGACTTAATAGCCAATACTGTATCATGTAATGATAGCGGGACAGGTTTAAATCTTGAAGAATACGCAAAGAATAGTAATTTATACGCATATGATCTTACTGCAGACCTTTCAGCTTGTAACGCCTATCATTTAAACATTTTGAGAAAGGGTACCCTAGGACTAAATCTCTCTTTTGGATCGATTCTACAATCACCCATCACTGTAGTGGTCTATCTTGAGCATCCTCAACTCATTGAAATTGACAGAGTACGCAACGTACTTTTGAATTATTAAAGATGAATGAAGCGGAAATAAAATCGGTGTTTAAAAATGAACCTCGCTTTTTAGGCGTGTTTGCTATTAACGAAATAAACTCTGTAAAGTTGGAGAAGGATACCTGTTTCATATTCAATACATTGCCTCGTCACACCTCAACAGGACATTGGATTTCCGTTTATAGAGCAAAAAACGATACTGTTCACATAATTGATTCTTTGAACTTACAATTTATATTGAATAATCATTATATTACCTTATTTTTAAAATATAATAATGTAAGCTGTGTAAAAACTATGTCTTACCCTGTTCAACCCTTATATTCCAATTTATGTGGAGTCTATTGTATTTATTTCATTATATGTTTTTTAAATAATGTATGTTTTAATAAACTTGTAAATATATTTGATGCTAAAAATTTGTATGTCAATGATTTTATAGTTTCTGATTATGTAATAAATGCTTTAAAATGAAAAAACGCGATTTTACTTCCCTTAAAACTCGTATATATAAAAAGATTTTTAATAAAATTTCGTACAATTTTATTAAAATAAAATGTTTATATAACAGAAACTCTGTGATTTTATTCTTACATTAAAAATAAAAAAGTATTAAAACAAAAATAAAAATAGAAATAATAAATAAAAAGTATTAAAACAAAAATAAAAAATATAAAAGAAAACATAATGTTAATAAATATATGAGTTAAAACAGTAAAGCAGAAAGTTAAAGCAGTAAAGCAGAAAGTTAAAGCAGTAAAGCAGAAAGTTAAAGCAGTAAAGCAGAAAGTTAAAGCAGTAAAGCAGAAAGTTAAAGCAGTAAAACATGAGTTAAAGCAGTAAAGCAGTAAAACAAAAGCATACTATCCCCTATGTTCACCTCTATTGAGTTACTGATTTACTGCTTTAATATCAGTAGTGAGTTAAAACAGTAAAACATGTGAGTTAAAGCAGTAAAAGCAGTAAAGCAGAGAGTAAAGCAGAAAGTTAAAGCAGTAAAGCAGTAAAACAAAAAGCATACTAATCCCCTAGGTGTTAGGTAATAACACCTCTATTGATTCTGATTTACTGCTTTAAATGAAATATATGTTTTTAATAAAATTTCATTTTAATTGAAATAAAATGAATGACTCATAGTATATTTGAAAAGAAATTCTTTGAATAGTTTACATTGATATCATATTTTTCGTTCACGCGGGAATTTTGCGTCTGCGGACGCACGCGGCGGCGGTTACGCGGAAATATTGCGCCTGCGGGCGCACGCGGCGGGCGGGAAATATTGCGCCTGCGGGCGCACGCGGCGGGCGGGAACGCGGTAATATTGCGCCTAAAGGCGCACGCGGCGGCGGTTTCGCGGTGGGGCTGACCTGCGGACGCGGACTCTGAAACGTTTGCGGTCCCTGTCTCAAATGTGTAGCTCTTTAGATATATATTCTGTCATGCTATAAGTGTTAGAAAAATACTAACTCATAGTAGGAAGCATTCTAGCAACTTGTAATATACACCATTCGGTTCCTCATACCTTATTACCTTGGGGTAGACACCCATATTAGGGCTATTCTAGGCTCAGGGAAGGCTAGAAAAGGCTTGAAAAAAGTGGCACTCAGTTGGCACTATGTGGCACTCACTTGGCACTATGTGGCACTCACTTGGCACTCATTGGCACTCACTTGGCACTCATTGGCACTCATTGGCACTCACTTGGCACTCACCTGGCACTCACCTGGCACTCATCTAATACTCATAGAACACTAATAGAACATCACTAGATACTTTTTACGGCGGTTGGGAACCATCAAAGCCATCAAGTTAGCGTGGGTCAAAATTGACCCATGGTATATGGCAAGGTCAAGACCGAAATATCATGATCAAACAAGGTTAAGACATCAAAAAAGGGCTATGTCCCTAAAGGAAGGATAAAAAGAATTACCGTGGGTCAAATTTGACCTATGGTATATGAAATGAGTTAAATCCAGAAATATCCATGAGGTCAAACAAGGTAAAGACATCAAAAAATAGGGCTAAGCACCTAAAGGATGCCCAAAAATTACCGTGGGCCAAAAATGACCCATGGTATATGGGAAGGGCAAGGACTAAATATCATGGTCAAACAAGGTAAAGACATCAAAAAAAATAGGGCTAAGCCCCTAAAGGAAGATAAAAATTTCCGTGGGCAAATTACCCATGGAAGACCAAAGGGTTGATCGAAAATTAGGGTGGGTCCAAAAATTGACCCATGGAAGATCAAAGGGTAGCCAAAATACCGTGGGTCAAAAATGACCCACGGAAGATCAAAGGGTAGCCAAAAATTACCGTGGGCAAAAATGACCCACGGTCGAAAAAATTAGGGGGCGTAATACGTACAACGGTTGCTTACGCAACCGTTTGGCTCAACCCTTCTTCGAAGTTGCCAAAATTAGGGTTGCCGAAAAAATTAAGGTTGCCAAAAAATTAGGGTTGCCAAAAAAATTGGGTTCTCAAAAAATTAGGGTTCTCAAAAAATTTGGGTTCTCAAAAAATTTGGGTTCTCAAAAAATTAGGGTTCTCAAAAAATTAGGGTTCTCAAAAAATTAGGGTTGCCGAAAAATACCGTGGGCCAAAAATGACCCATGGAAGACCAAAGGGTTGGTCGAAAAAAAGGTCAAGGCCCAAAAAGGTGTAAAGGCCAAAAAAGGTCAAGGTCAGGTAAAAAATTTGGAGCAAAAAGGTCAAGCCCAAGGTCAAACAAAAGGTCAAAGGCAGGTAAAAAATGGCTCAAAAAAGCCTCAGGTAGGTTCCTGGCTGCTGTGGTCAAAATGACCAACACGACCGTAATGGCCCTTATACTACTGGGGATTATTTAAAAAAAATTGACTGATACTGACTCGTCGCACATCCAAAGTTGCCTTGCCCTAGAGAATAAGGAACTATTTTTTTGACTCCGAGAATTAACAATTGACACCGATCGCTACTATTAAAAAAGGAATCGAGTAGAAATTGATGCCGGCATCTTAAAGTTAGACTTCGAACGAAATCATTATATATATATATATATATATATATATATATATATATATATATTTTACAGAGCCCTAATCAAGGAGGGGGTGTACTCGATTAACGTCCGAGCAGGACGGAGCAAAGCCCAAGGAGAGAATAGCTCACATTCTCCCACCCGACCAGTTGCGAACCTGGGACCCTCGCTTGGTTTGGCGAGTGCTCTAACACTGAGCTATCGGGCGCTTTTGCGTAAAAAATAAATAAAAAAAAAAAAAAAACATATATATATATATACATATATATACATACATACATACATACATACATACATACATACATACATACATATACATACACATACATACATACATATACACACATAAAAATACATATATATATATATATATATATATATATATATATATATATATATATATATATATATATATATATATATATATATATATATATATATATATATATATATATATATATATATATTTATATGGCTATTTTACAATTTTTAAAGGTCAAAGCCCAATTTTAGGAGGGGGTGTTACACAACAAAATTTCAACTAACGCAAATTACGCAGATGAGCACAGACGCGGGCTTTTTTCTTTGTTTATATTAAATTGAGTAGGAAACACAGAAGATGAAGAGGAATTCCACAGAACAGAGGTGGCAGGAAAGAAGGAGGCACACGAACTAATCTGGAGTTGCTAACATCAGCACAAAACTCATGTGCCGACACATGCCCCTTGTGCTGCGGGTCTTAAAGGAGGCAGCACGGAAGTGGGAGGCTCCCTCGAGCACTACTGCCGCTGCGTACCTATAGAAAGAGATAAAGCACCAACATCGCCGCAAAGATAGAGGGTCAAGTGGACTAAAGTACAGGACAGTTTATAGGTCTTTTGGCCTTTGACTCGACCTATCCAAAAGCCAGGTGAAACCTGAGCCCCAAGATATGAAGAGCAGTACTCCATACAAGGGCGGTTGAGAGAGACCCTTGTATAACTGGAGTAACTGTGAAGAGGAAAAAAAGTCTCACCAGTCTAAACAGAACTCCCAGTTTCTTTAGAGCTACCCTAGCAACCATTGTGATGTGAGGTTTCCAAGGCTTTTTTGGTTTATGTTAAGGCCAAGGATGTTTATATTGTCAAGAGGAGAGACGAGAGAGAACCGTCGAAAGAGATAGGAAAGTTAGAAGGTGTCTTAGAAGATTTGTAGAAGTTTGGTTTTAAAAATTAAATTTCACAAGGTTGCGACGACCCACCCGGAAATTCTATCAGATCAGCGAGAATGGAATCGGAAAGATTAAAGCGAGAGGCAATTCTAGAAGTAAAAAGAAGGAGCAGAATTGAAATGAGTTGAAAGAATGAAGGGTCAGGTCATCGGCATATGAGTGGATAGAGTTAGATGTGCAGACGAGAAGATCATTAATGAAAAGCAGGAATAAAGTAGGAGATAAGACAGACCCTGAGGAACACCTATTGACAGAAAGGAAGAAGAAGTCGCCCCATCAACACCAGCCGATATATTGGGCGATTTGAAAGAAAGCTAGACCTACGTAAGCAAAGAGAAGGAGGAAATCCAAAGGAGGAGACTGGGAGAGCAGTGACGCGTGCCATACCCGGTCAAATGCTTTGGATATGTCAAGCGCCACCACATAAGTCTCCCCGTAATTCCTGAGGGTGGAAAACCATAAATCCTGTTAGATAGGAAAGTATATCACCAGTAGACCTCGGCGCTGAAAGCCACATTACTGGCGATCGGAAGAAGGGGGCCTGAGATTCCAGATGGTTAAGAAATGAGAGTTGAGAAGGGTTTCAGAGATCTTAGATAGAATACAAGTGAGAGCTCTAGGGCGATAGTTAGAAGGATCAGAGCGGCTTCCTTTACTGGAATAGGTTGGACCTCTAACTTCCAAAACTGAGAAGAAGTGCTAGTATTGAGCATAGAATATAGTTGAACTTGAGAGGGAGAGGGACTGCTGAGCTTACCTCCCTCAAGACTCGGGGAGGAATGCCATCGGGCGCCTTCCTAACGTTCATAGATTTCGGGGCCCATGCACCCGATGCAATGTAATCTCAGAGCCAGGCGCGGACACCTGAAGAGAAGGAGGAGGAGAATACCCAGAATCGTCCAGGGTTGGTTGGAAAATGATGAAAGTTGGCCTTGTCGGTTGTTCTTAACAGAACCATCAGATCGAATAAGGGGAGGAAAGGCAGATTTACAAGTTTGTTGAGATGTTTTTGGCAGAGGCCAGAAAGATTTATCAGTAGGAGAACCAAGGGGGTTAGCGCACTTTCGTTTGATGAAAGTCCACTTTGCTCGTCGAAGAGTATCCTGATTTCTAGCTGAATGAAAATTGGCGAGAGTGATAGGAGAACGAGATTTTCCACCCCGATACGCATTGTCTCTAGCCTGAATGGCCAGAGAACAAGCACGATCGAACCATGGTTAAGAGGGAAAGATTTAGTTGAAGAAAGAATGAACTGCTCATCACATCAACGATTACAGCTCCCACCTTGTCGGCGAAGCCGAAGCATCACCAGAGGAAAAAGCAGTAATTCCAATTATAGTTAGCGTAGAAACGACGCAAGGCCCCCAATCATTTGATCAAGTGCCAGAAAGAACGCACAAGGCAGGATGGAGCTGTTGTGGAGAGAAGTATTAAAATTAAGAGATATAAGGTTGTGGTCAAATTTACCAATATGAAGGTGGTGTATTTAGAGAGAAGGACAAGTGCTAAAACGTAGATCAAGTGTGCTCAAGAATTGGTTCAGAAGATCCGAAATGTGTGATGGTTCTCTAATTAGTTGCTCCAGATCGTTGAGAATGCTGAATGATTCGACCTCCTCCCCACCTAAATCATTATGAGAGGATCCCAACCATTCAGTGTTGTG
>JABUQX010092857.1:20000-40000 GCA_015478945.1 Trachelipus rathkii
AATAAATATATAAAAAATATATATTTATATAATATATATATATATATGATAATGATATATAATTAATATATAAGTATTATATAATATATATAATACAAAATGGGAAAAACCTAAATCGAATGAAAATTAATGCTCTTGTCGGGACGTCATACGAAACATCTTTGGAAATGACTTTCGAAACAAGATTTCAAAACGAGGGCAAAAGGAGCATGTTTCCAGCCGTTACATTTAGGTCCCCCATTCAAGCAATTTACACAGTAAATTGTTATTTCACATTCTCGTCTTGAACACTTGCGAGAATGTCCTCTTCTTCCTTGTTGGGTCGTTCCAAATCCTCGATGGTTCCGTCGCCGATAGATCTGCTTAAGTAATCGGCTATCAGATTATCTTTGCCGTGAATATGTTGAAGTAAGAACCTAAACCGTTGCAAATAAAGTGCCCAATGCATAGTCCTGGGCTCTCGTAATTCTTTTTGTTCATTGCCGTTAGGGGTCTATGGTCGGATTGTAATATGAATTCTTTGCCATACAAATAAGGTTCAAATTTCTTTACACCTGTCACAATGGCTAACGCTTCTTTTTCAAAAATTCAATATCTTTGTTGCGTTGGTGAAAGTTTCTTACTTCCGTAAGCTATCGGATGTAGGATATCGTTTTCTTCCTGTAGTAACACATATCCCAACGATGTGTCAGATGCATCCACCTGGATGGTGAATACTCTATCCAACTGCGGCAACTTCAATATAAGTTTAGATATTAATGCTTCCTTCAACTTTTCAAAAGCAATTGGATGTTTTTCTTGTCATCGTACTTTGGTTGGCTCTCGTATTCTAGCTGGTCGCTTATCCGCTCGACATATAAATATATAGTTATTCGGAGGTGAATATGAGAGAGGAAAATAGCTGTTTTTCGCTTTTTTGAAAATAATATTCATTTATGCTGCGTATGGCTTTATTGATGATGCTTCCATAGAATAATTCTTAAAGTAAGCGAGATGCCCTCTGCGAACGAGCTTGAGCCTTTTGACACGATCGGAATGTTTCACAAGGTAGTGGAAAGTTCTAAATATTTATTAAAAAAATCTAACAAAAAAAATAAGTATGAAAATGACTTAAAATTATTCAAGTTATGAATATCTTTTTCTATAATGAATAACAACGTTTTATTATAAAGCAACTAATATTAACCCTAAATTTCGTACTGGAGTTATTGGTTTATTTATTTGGAAATTTAGATATATAATTTATCTATTGAGATGATTTTTTTATTTTTATTATTTTATTTTTCCTATTTATTTAATTATTCAAGTTTTAAACTAGACAATTCCAAATTTTCACGGATATCAAAACTTTAAACCTACTTTAACTGGACCAAAATACTAATAACAACTAAACAAATCATTAATAATGAACAACGATATTACATTTAAATTAATTATTACTTTTTAGGATAAGGATATAATAATATTCTAACGGTACTTTTAATTATTAAATCACTTGTTCTAATATATCTTTGTGTGTAAAGGTTTAAAGTATATTCGAAGTATAAATTAGATATAATTTTATTTCATAAATATATTTATATAATCATGTATTAAATATATATATTAATATTATAATTTAAATAAAGTAATATTACATTAATATTAAATTATATATATATATTATATATATCTATATATATATATATAGTTATAAATGTTAATATAATATAATAATGTAGTATATATATATAATATATATATTATACATATATAGTTTAAAGCTAACTATGTAATATTTTCCTTTGACATTATTTATTAAAAAATTTATTAGTTTATAAATATTTATTTATTTTATTAAAATAATTCGTTCATAGTATTCCACGGACTGGTTAATCCTATTTCGTAAAATATATTTGGTATTTAACTTGTTTTTATTGTGAATTAAGTGAATATTATTATTTATGAAATTAAATACTCATCATTGGTCCTAACACGAAGAGCTCTCCGGATAATGATATAATCTTGGATGCGTAAACATAAATACATATATGACCTATTGCTTGGGCGTTGAGTGTGCAGTGGTCACGATAAGAAATATGAACTCGAGAGCATGTCCTGATTTTAAAAGTGCATTTTGCTTACATGACCTGAGTAACTAATTGTCAGATTTGTATAATCCTTATTTATGTATGTGAGTAAATAATCGAATGTTGTGATACATACAGTAAAGGTTCCTATGTGACGTTCACCAACGTGGGTCTCTAGTAGATTTAACTGTTCTATTTTTGTAGGATCTAGAAAACTCCAAGTTGTATTTATATGCATAAGTATTTTGTTCTTGGGAGCCTGGCCATTTGATTTTTATAATACACTATGATGTGATTAAAAGAGTTGGATGAACAAGTATATATACAGTCTTGGTTTTCTCATAATATACGCTGACATAATATGTAGACTTATATAAATATATATAAGAGTATGATATATAGATATATTTAATAATTTATATATATATATATATATATATATATATACTATAATAATATATACTATATAATACACTGATATATATACTATACTATATATATATTAAATATAATTATATTGTAAGTTAACCTCATATATAGTATATATATTTATCTCAACCATCAAAGGGCCTTATTTCTACTAAAAAATATAGCGTATGAGTTAATATATAATTAGTATATAGTCAATGGATGTTTATATTAGTTCGTTAATATATATAGTCTATATATATATATAGTATTATATATATATATATATGTAATACTGTAGTTATTATTTAATTTATCATTAATATTATATATGTATAGGCTTCATAGTATATAATTTTATATATGTAATACTAATATTATATATATAATAATGATATATTTATAGATATATATATATAAGGAACCATAATATATATATATATTATACGAAGTACTTTGATGAAAATTAAGTACATAATATAGAGTAATATCGAGTATATATATATATTATATATTATAATAATATATTATATCATATATATATAGTATAAATATATTATATAATATATTCAATTTTTATCTGACCTCGCTATAATTGCGTTGAACTGTGCATCGTGAATTGCTTGTCAAAGTCCGTACAAGTAATATCAGCACCAAAAAATATCCCCTAGATTAATTTATTTAGTTCAATACTACTTTCGAGATATTTCATTGAACTTTAACTAGTTTTAAAAATCCTGCAATTCATTTATATTATAATAATCTCTCATATACAATAATTGTTTACCAAGTAATACAAGTATTCTTTAAAATTACGTGGATAATAATCTTTTTAGACTCATTGCTCCTGGGAGTTATCGGGGTGTGCGGATAATATATATATATTAATATCTATATATATATGTATAGTATATATTAATATATATTATATTATATATATATATATTAATTATAGTATATTATATAACTAAAATGTATAATAATTATAATATACTATATATTAATATATATATTATATATATATATATTATATATATATTTTCTCTAGGTACAAGAACATAATTTGATATTATATTTATAGAATATTATTTCTGTTATATTAAAGTATATATATATTATATTTAAATATTATAATATTATAAAAATATTATAAAATTAATATATAATATATATATATATTATAATATTAATATATATATAATTATTATAATATAATAGGATAATTGCTCTACTTTAAAAATGAGTCCAAAATATTTGTATTCTTAAGATAAAATATATAAAATATATATATATATTTCAATGCCAAAAAGACATACATTTTCGGTATATAATGCACTAATAATCTTAAATTATGAAAAGTTGCTGTCTACATAGCTGCTATAAAAAGACCAGAAAGTAAATGAGAATGAAGATTACTGTAGGAAGAAAAGCCAAGCAAAAAAATTATCAAAAGTAAAATGTAGTACGATGCTTTTATAACAATAAATAAAATGATATGAAATATCTATTATTATAATATATATATAGATTAGATGTACAAAAATAGACATAAATAATATAATATATATATATATATATATATATACTATAATACTATATATATATTAATATATATATAGTATATATTTAATATATGGTAATATATATTATATATAATGGGTTGCACAAGGTTTTTTGCACTCACTCTTTTCCAAAAAAAAAAAAAAAAAAACTTACAAAATTTTGTTACAGTTCGAGAATTTTAAAAAAAGTTTTTCTGGAAGTTTCATGAAAATAGTGTGGTAATAAAAAAAAGATATTTTAAACCAGACAATTTTTATGACCATACTTATATGTTATCAATATCACCCTAACTCACTCAATCACGAGCGAGTAGAAAAATCTAATTCATAGGAGAGCATTTTTACAAGATCGGTGTTGTCATAACGATTTTTCATAAAATTATTTGTTATTGCCTAGTGAAGAGAAGACCAACATATATCTGTCACTGATTTACTAGACGAAACAGAAATCACACTCGCATCAAACACTACACAGTACAGAGCTCCAACTAGCGTTACAGTTAACAGCCTCCTTAACTGGTACGATCTTCGGAACACTCGAAAGAAACTTTCGCAGTAATCCATAGACACTAATCCACCTAGAAATCCCCAGTGCTTTTTTAAAACATATCTCGAATGGAACATAGGTCGTCAGGCCTGTTTCATCTTGTCTATATGTAAAAGAGAGAGTTTTTCACCATGTTTCTAAATCCTAAATCCTACACTAGGTGAGACATCTTTTCCCTTGTTTTGAGGATACGGCTATTATCTTTGGGCAATTGTAGTTTTGCTAAGGAGCACAAACACATGCAGTAGCCTTCCCTTTGTTGAATTACATGATAATCCTTCTAGCAGGTTGTGTTCGCCAGGAAAAAAACGGCAAGTAAAAGAGTTTATTAACGAAGTACTAAGATATAACTTAAGGATTCAAGATAGAGCACCATAAGAAAAAAAATGTATGAAGAATAACCCTGCAATCGTTTTAATTACACTTGTAAGTTTTTCACTATACTAGGTTCACATTTCTGCCTCAATTACGTTCTCTACACTATATACTCATAAACGAAACCATCTCCTGTATCGATAAATATAAGTCCTCCTCGTCACTAAATCATAATACCAACTTTTGAGTTTAAATAATATAAGAGAATAAACATAGAAAAAAGGTATTTGCGAATAGCTATTCCAAAAAGAAAGCAACCAAATTACGAGCCTTCCTAGAACATCGGAACGATTGACGGCGTAGTACTCTAAACCAGGGAATTGAAGATAGTTTAACTTTGATTACCTAGGATTATTAATTACGTAAAAAAGTTTTACTTTTTCACCTCATAAGGATTATTACCGAAATAGTTACCTAAGTAATATACTATGTATATGTATTATAATGATAGTACTTTAAAAGCTAAATTTATGATAATACTCATATATGGTCTATATTAATATATGGCTGTAATTTGAGAATAGTGCAAAGATATAATATTGTTCTATTGAGTTTGGTTCGAAATCCATGTAGAACATGAGATATATAAGTATCTTATATTTAGATATACTCGATAGAGTGATAACACCATATATTTGAATATATTATTATTATAGTGAATATCACACATATAATTTATGTAATAATAATTAGTGCTAATCGATAAATCATATCATTAGTAAAATTTGATTACTGTTGTAATGATAATGTATGGAAGATAGTAATGATAATAAAAATATATAATATACTAGGGGATTATCATTATAGAGTTATCATGATAAAATGTTATGTAATACCATTTCCGATCTCTATACGGTTATACCGAGATATAGTAATTAATAGTACTTTATTACCTATTGTTGTAGGAATTACGTCAATTTTAGCTTTTGTCTTTCAAGATAATTAGTCCATAAAAACCCTTTAAATCTTACAATATAACTTTAAACTATTATGATAATAAATAAGGTTATTAATATTTATCTATATCTATATTATCTTATCTATATTTTATTTGGAAACTTATATTTAATTATCTAGATTTCGGAAAAGCATTTGTAACTATGAAATTTAAATAATTCAAGAATACCCAAAGTGTTAATCGCAACAATGTACATAAGTAATCTCTTATAGAGATCTTAACTATAACCTTAATCAAATTATTTATATATTATTATTATATAAGGCTATATTATTAACATTATATTAATATAATATTATATATATAATAATAATACATTAAAACATATTTAATTATAGTCATTGTTTAGTGGGTTAGTAATTTTCAACTAAATAATTTATCAGATGGTATAAAAAGAGGCTAGACTATTTGGTCAACTGAGTAATAGATAAAGCTAAATACATATATAAAGTTAAATAGTTGTACTATATTATACACAGTCTTATGGACCACTCAATATATGCTCATCACCTTCATTTCGCTTATAAGCTGACTCGGTATCAGTGTTTATTGTTATTTCACTACAATGTATCTTTATGTATATCTACTTTATAACATGTTCAATTTGGGCTATAGATAGAGGTATTTAATTAATGTCAACAGACTCTTTAAATAAATTATTATCAACAAATGCTGTGAAATATATATAGATATGTTTTTGTTAATGGAGTCTGATGACGGAATATATAACTGTACATTATTGGAATGAGGGATAAAGGTGTCTAAATTAAATAGCAATTATACGTGTTTACTCCTCGCTATCGGATTAGGTATTTTAATTCACTTTAGTAGACAGAACATTAAAAAATGCTATACTCGAATTTGCTATGACTATGCAAAACCTCTACAATAAATGATATTATATTTACCAAAAATAGACTTAAAATATGACTGTTTTGGATAAATCGAACTCTCCTGTATGATTCTACCCATAAGCACTGAAGTCCCAGGTACTTCGTCTTCTCCAATATTCGAGAGATTTGATCGGTACATTCGTTACCTAATATAAGTTCATCATATAGGAGTTTCGCTTTTGGATTACGTATTTCATATTTAGCGTCTGTTACACTATCATATAATCCTATCAATCGTAGGTTTTCAACTCGTGTCTGATTGGCGCAAGACGATACTTAATACTAATAGGTCTTTATAGGTTGATCGCCGAAAAACAGTCATTAAATCCATTAACGCGATTCTAGGTCTGGTAACCTTCTCGCGTGCGGCCCAATCGGATTGCATGGACCACCCTCAACCTATTCTTCCTTGTATTTGGAAGAAGTACATAACACAGAGGATGTTAGCACTACTGCATGAGCATACTAATCATCAGACTTGCGTGATTGCCTTACCATGCTTCTTGCATCAAACAACGATGTCCAATTTTCCGGCGTCAGGGATGCAAAGAACGAGATATCTATCATCAAATCCGGTAGGAATCCATCCATAATATATTTCAAAACGGTTTAAAGTAAGATTGAGGACAATACACTCAAGCCTGGGAAGGTAATGCTCACACATAATAGACTAATATGAGTCGAATATCCGTAATAATTCCTGTAAGTCTTCAATACTATGATATTTATACTTGCACAATTTGAGTCATTGATAATGTACAGCATTCTGTCTTAAATGGAATGATAGAGTGGTATCCTCGGTCTCTCGCGCCAAAATGTATCTTTTATGAACTTAAAAACGATTTTAGAAGCCACTATCGGGATAGTATTATAAGATGAGTTCTCCTTTCAGAAGTTAGAGAGTTAATAGTATCTTAAATGAGTTATTAAATTATGTTCGGGTCAATTGACTTTTTCGTTCAGAAAACATTAGTAACAAATATAATCAGAGACACGAGTAGCATAGTCACAGATAGAGGACATTGATCACATAACAAAGGCAGAGTATAGATCCACTACTAAAGACTCTGACGTGGTACCTACAGTTTTGTTAATAATGTAATTGGCCCGTGCAAAGTAACTACCAAAAATAACTTGATGACTTATGAGGTTTCGTAATCATGAAACTTGTATAGTGGCATAATTCTCACGTGTTATTCTCTATCAGGATTGCTTCACAAATTATCATATTAAGAACGATAATTCTTATTCCAAAATTACAGACATGTCTAGGCGATAATAACAGTGCTGAGAGGCATCCCTTAGCTGCATCAGTTGTTCCTTATTGGTAACAGCTACAATAAAATAATAAACCTCTGTATTATTATTCAGACACAGGTCCATTTGATGAATGTGGCATAAAATTACCCTTGTCGACTTGGTACAAATTACGGATATTGGATATATCTTCTAGGTCATAAACGTCATCAGCTGCAAGAACTTTAATTGCTAAGCACGTTACCATCCTCAATACAGTTAGGATGCATGTCCAGCTAGTTTAGAAGTATGGAATATCACGTGTAAGTTTAAGTTTCATATATCAATTATATAACGAATAGAAATACGTAATACAGACACTACAGTCTAAATGATAAGTTTACATTTTAATTAGCGTATGTTTCAGTTTTATTTTTTAAGAACTATCAGATGCACTAATTAATAATATTTGAGTATTTAATATAATATTAACGTATGTAAACTTAATGAAGAGACATGGGTTTTAAGAGTACCAGGAAATCTAGTTGGAGACAGGAAACCTCATTTAAATAGAGAATGGATAATCAGATTGGCAATGATTTAGAGAAGGTTTGACCGACAAGATTAGCGTAATGGAAGATTGAATATTATTTCTAATTTACTATAAATATTACTGTTCATCCCATTATTATAATTAGTTTATTAATTCTTATTGAATGTTATCGCCATTTGATAACTGCGTAACAACAATATAAAGTATTAGTATTATATTTTAATTTATATTGATAATATATAATTATAATCATTAATAATATACCTACTAAGTCATTATCCACTGAGCTTTTCACATAGAAATGATCTAGTCTCATTTAAAGCTATCATCTAACACAATCAACAAGTAATACATACATATACCCTAAATATATAGGGTATTTGTTAACCTAACTTGCAGTTTACAGTAGTATAACATAAGAAGAATATCAATTATAGTAATTAATTTACAAACCACCATTATAATCATATAATAATGATAACAAGTAGCAGTAATATGAATAAACTAAAGTCCACTATTACGTCATATGCTTTACATAGAAATTTTACACTTTAATTATATCTATTTAGCATTTCCTTATCAAATTGAGTCCAAAAATTTTTAATCACCCATACAATTCATTACATCACATACATATATATTAATCATTCTATAATAATACCGTATAATATATCATTAATATATATAAATACTCATACTGATATCCTTTAATATATAAATATCAGTTAGACAAATTATATAATCTATCTTATTATCTCAGGATTTCAGGTATACTATATTTAATATTATATATATATATAATATTTATTTCAACCTATATACATATATATATATTAATATTATATTTAAATATATTATATCCAATAGTTAAGTAATGATATATATGTATATATAAGTTGATGAACTAAATATTATATATTAGTACTATATCAAGGTTAAGTAATGTAAATACGACTCAATACTATCTGATTTATATACTTGTCTATTTCCAATTCACTACACCAAACTTAAAATCCCTTCACACACTCAGCCCAATTATCAAATTCTCTGTGTCATATCGAGCCAGGACAAGGGTCCTATTCAAATCGAACTAAATACTTCAATACAGAACAACCTGGTTTTCGTCCTCAAAAAACATTAGCACGTAATGCTTCAGACCTTGTCCCGTTGATATCGGCTTGAAGAAATCAGGTTGAGAACCGTAGGCTAAAGCGACAACAAATCCGTACCTTTACTGGTTCCTATTATTCAAAGAGGCAAAAACAGGTCGTATAACGAGAACCCGATCGACAATAAGTCCCTAAAATCTTGAGCTAATTTTATGAGTTTCGATCTAATAAATAGCATGTAATTATTCGTAATTAATATATATGGTATGATAATTTAAGTAATATAAAGACTCAAACTAAATAAGACGGTTATACGCATGAGTGTTACTTACTTATTATACTTTTTAGAGTATAACCTGCAATCAGATATATCCCACATAAGAATTACTAGTATTATGTTAATCCAACTAAATAGTATTACTTATTATTAACATCTACATATCGATATGAGTCTCGTTAGATACCATAGGTTGTAATTTAGTAAATTATATTCATTAAATAAATATTCTACAATATTTATAGTAATAAAACAAATTAATAAATATATATAATGAATTAATAATTAATCATCCCGAATGTATAATAATTATTAAGTAACTTATAATCACGTATACTACTATGTGGAATATATACCTCTCACTCTTTAATTACACTTATTCCGTTCAAGATTCTAAATTTACATATATCTATTATTACCCAATAAATAATAATAATATACATAGGTCAACAGTGCACTAGTTCTTTTATATATTAGTTATATTATATATATATCATATTAATATTTAGAATCTGTATTAGATAATGATACTATATATCATCTAATTAATATCACTCATTAATAATATACTATATTATATTAATAGTTAATATCATTATATATATAGTAATATTATATATATTTGTCACTATATTAATAATTAATATTAATTATATATATTGACAACTATTATTTAATAATTAAAAGGTAACTTTAAAAACTAATTGTTACATATTGATTGGACTCTAAATTAATAAAACATAATATAGTATTAAAGATGATTTTAAAAAATAACTTTTTTAATATTTATATCCTAAAAATATAATCTTATAATATAAACATATATAAGAATACTAGCAGCTACTTTATATATATATGTATATATTATCGTATTATATAATGATTCTTAGATTTAATAGATGCTCTTAACAGCTACATCAGAGCTGTTTATATCGATTACTACTACGTTTACTCATTTGCTTTACTAATGAAGATAGAAACATCAAAATAGGACGAAAACATTTTTATATTAATTCGCAAATATTAATAATCAACCAAAATTAACTTCAGTTACGAGATCAATATTTTAATTTAAGATTTACTTATCTAACATATAATAATATTAAATTTATAAATAATAAATTATATCAATGACAAACTATCTATAGTTTAGAGACTTATTACCTGATTACACTCAACGTGTCAAGGCGCCCCTAGTACCCTCTAATGTGTATTCGTATAGAGGGAGCATAAGCTTTGTTACTGGACATTACTATCAAAATACGCACAATAAAAATTATTTATCTAATAAAAGTAATAATACCATTATAACATTATATAATTATTTAATATCTAATACAATTTAATCGCATAGATAAGCTAACACTAGTTAAACTAACTTATCTACGACCAATAATTGCTTTAAAACTACTCCTAAAGCAGATAAATTAAATAATTAAATTATAACACTGAAACCACATCGATTATATCGAATGAATCATAATAATTTGTAGATGCACAAATCTAATAATACCTAAATTAAACTTGACATTTACACTTCACTAACATACACTAAGTATGCAAATCAAATAAGACTATAGAGTACTACTAGACGAGTCAAACACATTATTCGATACTATTCAGGCAGAGATGTAGGAAAATAGGTGAGGAAAGTATATTCTCTATTGAGAGCTATTATTAGTCTTATATTTATATATATTATAGTATACAGTACCTAAAATTGAAAGTAATAACTATATATTGTAACAAAGGAAGACGAAACAATGTAATATTTAAAATTTTCTAAATAGCTTTAACTAAACAGTAATCAAAACCAGTTATAGTAAATATTAATCAATTATATGCAACAACGTATATCGTCCTCCATTATATATTAAAGAACAGAATCTGTTAAGTAGGTATTACAGACGAATAGGTATAATTTGACCTAGTGAGTTTGTTCATACCTGAAGCTATATAAATAGCTAATGAAAGTGTAATCAAACTAACAAATTTTTTTAAAAAGATTTTTATAATTAAATATGTATAGTAAATAGAAAATTTTCAAATTAATTTATTTGTAAACTTTTATTTTTTTTTTCGGTAATATTCTCTTATTCGTGTAGGCGAAGTTTCACTCACCTAAAAAAAGATCACTATCAAACATTATACTTACAAAAAATGCAACTATAGGATCCAGCCTTCATCATTTTTATTTAAAAACCCCCAAATAAGAAAATATCGATAAATACGTAAAACCCATATAAATATAGATAATCCCACTCATCCAAATTCTATGTAACACTATATACTTCAAATCTTACACACTGGTGCATACCTTAGGGTAATTTTACTTACAACCCAGTGAACTTAATCATCAGATCTGCTAAGAGCATAAACTACAATACACATTAGTACTTATAAAGTCAAGATAGGTAATATAAGAAACAAAAGGGTACAACTATAAGAAAAAAGACAATAAAAAGTTTCATGAAAATCTGATGTTTACACGGTAAATTATATATAAATAAGGTAAAATTGTGATAGCAATTCTGACATCAAATGGGTTCAGAATATTCCTATAAAAGTAGAATTAATAGAAATAGTTTTAAGTATTATATACTTTTATATACATAAGTTATATGGCATATACTCGAGGTAATATTTCTTGTGCGTAAAGATAATATATAAGTAAGTAAGTATGTATAGTAAGTATATAAACAGTATATAGTATTAATTACAATTTAAATCTTATTAATATATGTAGTATACTATGATATATTATTGTAGTATATTATATATTAATTATAGTATATATACTATATTAATAAAGTATAATATTATATAGGTATAATATATAAGCTACCAGAAAGATGAATGTAAGATATGAAAAAGAATGAAGAGATAGTGAAAGAAGATAATGAATGAAAATATAAGAATATCACCACCAAACCTCCCAGTAAATCTGCAACTTCATATAAAAACACATAGAAAACTCCCTGTACGAAACACTTAGAACAAATGACATACGCCATCACAGTCACTAACCGTAATATAGCAAAACCTCATACCAAAGAAATCACGCCAACTCTCATACAGCCACCAGCACACTCATACATGAAGTTTAATTGCTAGAATAAAACTTGTAATCATATCCCAACATCCTCTTAACGAAAGTAAATAATAAGAAGAAACCTGACAGTCCATACACAATCACACCCAATATGCGGCTCTGCGATAACACCCACTATATCGGGCCGATTTCAGATATCGCCCGGCACATTAGCCGATGAACTACCATCCTTCTCTACAACAATATATCAGACTCGAAACTAGCAAAACTAAATATAAACTCAACTATTTCATCTTTCAAATGGCGTATATACTAATTATGATATTATGGGGTAGGGCCGAGCGTCACTTCACTTCACGCAATGCTTCCATGTTAGGTCCTTCGGAACCGCCCAACCCACTCAATACCGAAAAATAAAAAAAAAACTAACACTGTGTTTCTCAGTATCCATCATAAAGGAAACCATCATTATCTAACACTATTTCCTGTCCGACCCCCAAGCCTCATACATTCATGCTTTTAAACCCCATCCATATAGAAAGATTAGAATAAAACCAGGAACGACTGCACAACTCTGCCGTCACCCACTATAACCTCATAAACCAATCAAATTTGACACCCCATTAGCATGATTGACGTTTCAATCTAATTTTATCACCTACCCACTCGAGCCTGGTTCACTCTTTATTATACTTTTACTTTTGAGTATCCGTGTTAAAGCCTATGTGCCAATTAAAAACACCATGGATAAGACACTGAAACCGCGCTGCCATAGAGCTCCACTCGTCGTATAAGCCCTAATCATGCACGCCAAATTTGCAAATTCGATTAAGCCGTAAAATCAACTAAGACATAATGCATAGGATTTGTTTCTTGCTTTCATCTATCTTCTAGGAAATAAACTTTCGCACAACTACATTTCAATGACACGCAACTCTTAACTTTTATCTGCCTTTAATATTCTCGATATTCCATTTTCTCGTGATATGACTTGGGAGTATTACTTGGTTCTCTCACCAATCAAACATCTAGACCTAGATGATAAGTCGTTATGTTTGAGGAAATTTCAAAACTTCTTCACACAACCCTAATTGCTTACTCTATGTAGGAATGTAGTCCGCCCTAGTGTGGTTCTGCTTTTGCAGTTTTTTTTCGAATGGGTAGAGTCCAGGGTTTTATCACCTTATCAACTCTTACATTCTCAATGACTCTCTTCAATCTGTGTCTAGCCGTCTAGTTGTTTCGTCACTTTCCCTTTGCAATCGTAATTATAACGGACACTTCTTTTCTGAACTCTTTAGTCACATACCTCTTTTGAGATAAGCTCTTATATATATTAGGACCAATTGTTATGAAATTTAAATAAATTTCAAGGGTGTCGTTTCACCAGTAGATTTTTTTGGATTTTAAGATTAATACTTTTTATATTTTTCTCATGAAAGCGATAAAATTCTTGCAAAGCAACTCATTCTTTCCCTGTCCAGTTTTATAGCCGTAGACTTAACCGGTATGCTCACCCATTTATTTAAGCTGGAAGTGTGGAACATTTTTCTTCCTTTATATATTCTCAGCTTCTCGTGACCTACTATTATCGGATCGTGAATTTGAAATGAGTCTAGTTGCTTTCTATAGCTTATTCCTTTCCTTTTTCGCTTCAATTAAACATGAATAAACTGGTTCTGTTTCTGTTTATCAAATTCCATTAAAAAAAATTGCCATACTACTAAGTTTAATTATTGAGTATTATAAGCAAGCGAGATCAATTTTCAAGACAGTAATTTGATTTTGCAATGTCAGGTAAAGTTCTTTAAGAACTTTTTGTAATAACTTTAATAATTTTAACTTTGTTTAAATTTTAAGGGCTCCAGTATAAGAATGGATTCGAATCTGAATCCGAATTAAAATCTATGAAATAATCACTGCATCAAAGTCGCATTCGCTCATCACTGACTATATATATATATATATATATATATATATATATATATATATTATATATATATATATATATATATATATATATGATGATATATATATATATATAATATATATATATACTATAATATATCATATTAATATCTATATATATTTATATATATATATATATATTATATATTATATATATATATTATATTATCGTTATATATATATATATATATCAATATATATATATATATATATATATATATATAAATATATATGTATATATATATAATATATAATATTAATATAAATATTATTATATATAATTATATACTTTTTTTTTTTTTTTTTTTTACAGCTAACGCTCACTGGCAGAGCCCTAAATCTAGGAGGGGGTGTTGCTCAATTTTAAAGTCCGAAGCAAGACGGAGCCAGAGAAGTAGAATGGTCACACAAAACGACGAGCCATGACGAATACTGGTCCCTCGCTTAGTTGGGCGAGTGCTTCTCGAACGCTGAGCTACCGGACGCTATCTTGGTGCTTGATCCATTCCTTCTTGACCTATACGAGCCGACTCCGCCGAATGTACGAAGAAAATCTTCATAATGAACAAAATGCGCCATTAAATTTCATATCCTTTAAGAGAAGAGAAAATTGGAAAAAGAAGTACTCAGCTCCAATCAATCCAATACGAAGAAATCCTCCTTTATATGTAGGTTCATTTCGGCGGGATACGTTCGTGTTTCTTTGTTATGTCTCTTCACCTTCGCACTCCTCTGTCGATTCTGTCTTTCTTTCTTTTTTCGTCTACCTGTCTTCCCCCCCTTTGGCTTTTTTCATACTTTCTGAAAAAAATTTTAATTACATAAGTTTTTTTCTTTTATTTCAAAAATATATTTTCTTATCTAGAGTTTTCAAAAGATGTAAATCTAAAATTTTCATTTATGAATTTCAAAATGCTTTATTTTAAAGAAAAGAATTTGATTTAAAATTTTGGAGCTTCACCATTTCATTTAAATATGTTAGTAGTAGTAATAAGTACGAGATAGAGAGTGCCACATTGCATAGCAATTGCAGAGGTGGAGTGCCACATTTCAAATGTTGCGTAGCAACATTTGAAATGTTGCACGAGAGCCAGCGAGCGAAGCTCGCGTACATATGATTGTATTTTTTAATGTAAGTAATTATTTTTATGTACGTATATTATTATTATTATTATTATTATTTACTTTACCCTACCCCCCTTTTTATATTTACTTATGTGCGTGCGCACCGTAGGTGCGCACATTCGAGTGTATGTTGATGACGCAGTCATCAACATTACACGAGATGTTCATTACACACATACACATTCACACACACACAGACACAGACACCCACACCCACACCCACACACACACACCACACCGTTACCCATCCTCCTTTTTTTTTCTCTTATCCCCCACATTCTTAGTGTTACCACCCCCTATGTTGTTCGCCATGCCTACTACATCATTCATCATTACTCTCCTAGCCCGCACTGCACACAACAACACACCACACACCTAAGTTTTCCGAGCGCGCCCGTTTTTGGTCGTACTTTGGTCCTGCGCGCGCGCCTTCGCGCCCCGTGTCCCGCTTTCCCGCCTCTGCCGCCACCCGCGGTTTGGTATACTCGTTTCGTCTTTCGTTCGCATTGTCATTAAGGGTTTTACTACTCCTTACTCCCCCCTCTCTTGCCGTCTCCTCTCATTTTGTGACATTATAAAATTGGACGGGATGGGATTCGAATCCCGTCCTTTCGGCTGCTCTATCACGGTGATCACCAGGTAGTATATCGCACTAATCTGACCGTTGCCAAGGGCCTTCCATCCTAATTTCAAATCATGTTTAAATACAAATTTTAAGTTCAATGTGTATTAAATATATGAATAAATGATATTAACATTTTCAATCCCCAGCATTGCTTTGTGAGCTTCAAGGTGAATTAGTCTAATGAGGTTTGCGGTTAAAATTGGGCTTAAATTCGAAGAAGAATGGTAATTGAATCCGTGGAACTGAAAGGGATTTACCTTTTCCGGATAATTTTGACCGAGTAGGTTAGCTTGGCTATGGAAAGAAAGATGATTTTCTTTACAAATTATCTTAGTAAATATAGTTAAATATATTATTATATAATATATATATATATATATATATATATATATATATATAGTATTATATATTATATATATATTATATATAATATATCATGGTACGTGTATTTATATATATATATATTACTATATATATATATATATATATATATATATATATATATTAATATATATGAAAAAAATATAAAATTATATATAATATATATATTATTATATATATTATATATATTATATATAGTAATATATACTGCATTGTTATTATATATATATATATATACTATATAATATATATATATTATATAATATATTATATATATATTATAATATATATATATATATATATATATATATATATATATTACTGCTATGTGTATTATTATATATATATATATTATATATATATATATATAATATAATATATACTATATATATATATATATATATATATATATATAATATATTTCATTTATATTATATATATGATATATATTTTATGATATATATTTATAATATATATATATATATATATATATATATATTATATAATATATAATATATATAAGTATATATATATATATATAATATACTATAATAACAATACTCATTCACTTTGTTTATTCAAGGAATCTAACAGAGTTTTAAATATTACAATTTAATTCATTCTATTTATATATTTTCAATACTTGAAATTGATATCACATAGTAATGAAAACGATGTAATGTGGGTCAGTTGCGAATTTTTGAGAGAGTGGAGAGAGAGAGAAGAAGAGAGAGAGAGGAGAGAAGAGAGAGAGAAGAGAGAGGAGAGAGAGAGAGAGATGAGGAGAGAGAGAGAGAGAAGAGAGAGAGAGAGAGAGAGAGAGGAGGAGCAGAGATGTCTTTTTCATCGAATCATTTTCCTCGCTTCGTTCTAATTACAAAATCCACAGAACAACAATCAGCAGTGTACAAAAGGCATTAATTCAATAAACAAAACAAGCAACAAGAGCAAAACAATCACAACGACAACAACAACAACAAAACAACAACGACAACAACAACAACAAATAGCAAGATAAACGATCAATGAAAGCTAACATCACTCGACAAGCCATGAATGCGGAATTAACTTTTTGTCGAGTCATTTTTTCCATTTATTCTTCTTCTTCTGTCTTCTTCTTTCTTAGTATTATTATTATTATTATTATTATTTATTATTATTATTAATTATTATTATTAATTATTATATATTATTAGTTATTATGATTATTGATTGATTATATATTATTATTATTCCATCTTGAAACGAATTTTATATTATTACATATTCATTCTATTATGATATTTTTTCATTTGATTGATAATCACCATTAGTATCGTAACGGGATGTAGTGTGGTTCAGTTGCGATTTTGAGAGAGAGGAGAGATGAGAGAGAGAGAGAGACGACGAGAGAGAGAGAGAGAGAATATGAGAGAGAGAGTAGTTAGAGAGAGAGAGAGAGATTTCTTTTTCGGACTCCATTATCCTTTTACACCGGGAGCCGTTTCCAATGCTTCGTCTTCATTTTCGAAAAACCACAGCAAAAACAGTTGAGTGTAACAAACATTAACAACTAGCAACAACAGAACAACAACAACACTCAGCACAACACAAACAAACAATCAACTAATCAACAACAACAAAACACACAACAAAATCAACAACAATAATCGCCCATGACAGCAAAGATAAACAGATCATGAAAGCTACCATCACCCGAAAAAGCCATGAATGCGAATTAACTTTTTTGTCGAAGATCTTTTTCATTAATTCTCTTCTTCTTCTTTTCTTCTTCTTCTGTATTATTAATTATTTATTATTATTAGTTATTATATTAATTATTATTGATTATATTATTTTATTATATTATAAATATTATTATTATTATTATTATTTTAAACTCTCCTTGTCTGGATGCGTCCATGCCTTTCACGAAGAATACTCTTTTTTTGAGAGTGTGGAAGAGAGTGGGAGAGAGTGAGAGAGAGAGAGAGAGAGAGGAGACATGAGAGAGATGGAGAGAGAGAGATGAGAGAGAGGAGAGAGATGTTTCTTCTTCTCGATATTTCCATTCTGCTTCTTAATGATCGCCAAAAGTCCCCATCAGAAAGCAAACAGCAGTTACAGAAGGCAATTAACAACAACAACAACACAACAACAGCAACAACCATACACGACCAACAACAACAACAACACAACAAGCCACAACAACAGTAACAACTAACAACACGATAACAAAAAACAACAGCAAGATATAACAGACTCATGAAAGCTAACATCGAACCGCGAAAAAGCATGAATTGCGGAACTGTAACTTTTTTGTCGAGTCATCTTTCTTTCCATTCTTTTTCTTCTTCTTTTTCTTCTTATTTATTCATTATTATTGATTTTTATTATTGTTATTGAATTATTTTATTTTTATTAATTTTAATTGTATTATTTTTATTATTATTATTTTTAACTCTCTTTCGATAATTCCCTGTTTTTCAAGAATAGCCTCCTTTCTCTAGTGTGAAGAGAGAGGTGAGAGAGAGTGAGAGAGAGAGAGAGAGAGAGAGGAGAGAGAGAGAGGAGAGAGAGAGAGAGAGAGAGCAGAGAGAGAGAAGAGAGAGAGAGAAGAGAGAGAGAGAGAGATTGTTCTTTCTCATTCGATCATTTTCATTCTGCTCGTTCATCGCAAAATCCCATCAGGAAACAACAGCAGTTAGCAAAGGCATTCACAACAGCAACAACAACAACAACAAACAACAACATAAGCAGCAACAACGACAACAACAACAACCACAACACAACTATACAGACAGAACAACGATAACACAAATATCAAATATTAAAGAAGTAAAAAGAATAAAGGACCATCACCGAGAAAAGAAATGTTAATGC
>JABUQX010092857.1:45000-62500 GCA_015478945.1 Trachelipus rathkii
AGTGATGATTCCAATGTGACCTGCTTATTGCTCTAGGTCGTTATAAAGCTTCTGTGAATGCCTGGAGTAATGTTATTTATTTATTTAACATCAACACAGAAATATTTATACTTGATATCATTGTAAACATATTTATCAGCCTTGTAAATATATTTAATGTTGAACATTTGCATGTTGATGAATATTTTAATTTCTATTCATGTAAATATATTTATTGTTGGACATTTGTAAGTTAATAAATATTTTAACTTCTAATAATGTAGTAAAGTTTTAAAGCTAATTAATTTCACTTTCCTCTGCAAAGATCTATAAGTAAATCAAGAGTAAAATGTGTATAAATTTATAAAAGTTTTATGAAGTTTCACGTAATAATAATAATAATAATAATAGATAATAATAATAATAATAATAATAATAATAATTAATAATAAATAATAAATAATACGCCATGCTTCAATCCTCTACTGCTCAGCTGTTACCACTTGGCCATGCGGTAGGCTTAAAGAAGTACACATCATAATAAGACAGTTCTATCTTTAGGGCTAAATGATACCAAGTTGTTTTTTTGATCATGTTTTTTCTACGTTATGGGGATCCTCAGGTTATGGAGTACGCCTAACGTTAAATTTTCATCATCACTTTTTTCGAAAGAGATACTCTGATCTTAAAATTACTCCGATCTAGCGTGAGCAAATAGTACTGTAGACAGTCGGTTGTGTTTTATTACGCTATTAGGTGATCTAAGCTGATATTAGTATTAACCTAAATATATATTATGTCTAGTAATAACGTAAAAAAATAATCATAATATACATAGTATATAATATATTGTTGTTAGTTGCTGTAGTAGATTAGTGTGGTATGTTATGTGTGATAGCTAGTATGAGTGTGTGTTGTGTTGTATGTGTGATAGTGTGTGTGTGTTGAGTTAGTTGTAGTGATGTGTTGTATGTGAGTTGTAGTGTATTTGAGTTAGTGTGTGTGTGGTGTTGATGTATGTGTTTGTGATTTGATGTAGCTCTCTGTGATATATATATATATATATATATATTGATGTGTAGTAGTATGGTGATGTATTTGTGTTAGTATATAGTTAGTATTAGATATGTGTTATATTGTAGATATGTTGTAGTGGATGGTGATATGTTTAAGAGATTATAATATTAATAGAATATAGATAAAGATGTTGTAGGTTTAGTATATATAATTATATGTTTGATGTGTAGTTCAGTGTGTTGTGCAGTAGTGTGATGTTATTGTGAGTGGATGTGATGTGATTTATATGTGTGAATGTGTGCCCTCGGTTATGTATTTAGTATTTATATATATATAGTTATGTAGGAATGATGTGTTGATGTGTATGGATATATTATAATGTGTGATGTAGTATGTGTTGTGTGAGTGTTAGTGTGTGTGTGTGATGTTAAAAAGTATAAGTTTTGAGAATGTAAAGTAGAAACACTTCGTAGCTTTATTTAGGATGAAGTATCTTTCGTTAGCGTTGTTCTTTTATTGTCTTGTTATCAATGTGACAGATGTTCTTTAGTAATGATTGTTATATTGCTTGATTTGCTGTTGTTTTGCTGAGTGGTTTAGTATTGTAGCTTAGATATGCGAGAGATACTACACTTGAGTTGAAACTGAATAGGTCTATGATCTATAGTTAGATTGTGGTATATGATATTTACTTGATATAATAATGAGCTAAAATAGAGATAATTAAATTTAAACTTACGATGTAGGTCTTTATTACAGGAATTTACTAAGATGCTAGAAGATCATGGTATTAGTTAGATATGGCATTGGATTTAGTAAATGAGGATTGTCTTGTTGTATGTTGGTGCTGGGGATCTGAGATTTCTAAGTTTGATATTAGCTTCAGTTTCATTAGAACACTTCAAACTGTAGAAAGATTAATTATGGCAGGCCTGTTGTTTTGTTGTTATAGTTGTTGATGATCTCTGATTGCATTAACTCAAGGCTTCATTGAGTCTGCAGATGATAGAAGATTTATGTTGTGATGGCATTGGATGTAAAGAACAATTGGAGTTATTCCCCCTTTTGTGGTGATTGTTTTAGGTATTATGCTATGTTTTTTTTGGGAATTCTGATTCTGTTTGTCAAATTAGCTTACAGATTTCATTGACTCAGATGTAGAAGAATATATATTGTGACTGGTTCGTTTAGTTTTGTTGTTTGTTGGAGATGATTCTAGTTCGATTAAACTCCAAGGCTTCATTGCGTTCAGATGCTGAGAATTATGTTGTGATAGGGCATTGGTATTAGTACAATGGCATATGTCTTGTTGTTGTATTGATTGTTGTGGAAACTGGCTTCTGCTTTGGTCATTAGCTGCCAGGATTCATTGACTCAGATGTAGAAGATTATAATTGTACATTGTTGTTTTTGCTGTTGTTGTTGTTATTGTTTCTGTGTTGATTCTGATTGTAATAACTCTAAGCTTCATTGTACTCAGATGTAGAAGCTTCCGAGGTAAAAGGAACTGTAAAAGTGCTAGTAATAGTAATACCTCTCTCTCTCTCTCTCTCTCTCCTCCTCTCCTCTCTCCTCTCTCTCTCTCTCTCACTCTCTCATCTCTCTCATCTCTCTCTTCTCTCTCTCTCTCTCCTCGTCTCTTCTCTCTCTTCTTCTTCTCTCTCTCTCTCTCTTCTTCTCTCTCTCTTCTCTCATCTTCTCTCCTTCTCTCTCTCTCTCATTGTAATAGGAAAAATATGTTACTACTTCTCAGTCTTTGAAGTTCTTAATATAATAATAAAATAAGAGATGCAGTGTAGGGGCAGTAGTAGTAATATGTAGTAGTGAGTAGTCTAGTAGCTAGAATTCAAGTTCTTGCAAGTGGTAGCAGCACACAACAGCCGATTATCGATTGTGTGTTCGCTAGTAGAAGCACTTTGTATATAATATATATATATATATATATATATATATTTATATATATAGATATATATATAATTAATATATATATATATATATTATATATAAATAATAGATAGACACCTGTCGCAACTCACGAATAAGGGAGTTCACGTAGTAGCTCTGTTGCTGTGTATATACGTAATGTCATGAGTTAGATTGGTAGAACTCGATTTGTTGGCTGTTAGCTGTTGTTGTGTTGTGTTGTTGTGTTGGCTCTGATTGTGTTAACTCATGGCTTTAGTGGTTCAGATGTGGGAATATTATGCTTTGTGATTGCATGACTTTAAAATCCTTCTTTGTTTGTGTGTGAATCTTATCTGTTTGTATTAGCTCAGGTATTAGAGGGAAGAATGCACTCATCAAAATAGATCTACTCCCATTTGGCATCTGGAAGCTAAGTAATCCCTATCACTTGACCTTCCTCTGTGAGTAGAGACCTCCAGTATTGGACTTCTTCCTTTTTGTTGTTGTTCTCTCGTGCTCGAATCTTGATCTACTACTATTTAACTTCACGCTATCGGTATTCAGAGTGTATAAGAATTAATGTCGTGATTTCCGCACTTGTACGTTGTAACATTGCAATTGCTTGTGATTGCCATGTTGTTAATAAGTTGGTGTTTTGTGATGTTCTTAGCTTGAATTGATACGGAAACCTGATATGTTACTCATTGTATTTTAGCTCCAGGTTTGCATTGACGTCAGATTACACGATTTTTGCTTATATATTGTGATGTGCTTTGTTTTTGTTGCTGATGTTTGTTGTTGTTTAGTGTTGATTCTGATTGTATTAACTCAAGGCTTCATCGAGGTCATTTTAGTGATGTGTGTTGTCTGGGCTGTGTGTGTGTGTGGTGTGTGTAGTGGTGTGATGTGTTGTGTATGTGTCGTGTGTTGCTGTAGTGGGTTGTGTCTGTGGAAGTACTCCACAATGTTGTGTTGTGTGTTTGTCGTTGGTGATGCTCCGTCCGATAGTGTGTGTGCTGGCTTGTGTGTGTGTTGTGTACTGTCGTGGGTTCTCGTGTGTTGTGATGTGTGTGCTCGCTGTGTGTGTATGGTGTAGTGTGTTGTTGTGTGTGTAGGATGTGTGATGTGTTGTGTGATTGTGATGTGTGTGTGTATTGAAAAAGGGAGGATGGTGTTGTGTGTGTGGATGTGTGTTGTGTGTGTTGTTGAGGGATAATTATATGTGTGTGTGTGTGTGTGTGTGTGTGTGTGTGGTGTCATAGCGTGAGCGCTTCGAGCTGTGTGTGCGCTTTGCGTGACGGATCGCGTGGAACAACGTGCGTTACGTAGCGTGCGTGCGTGTGTGTGTGAGGTTGTTTGTTGATGTAAGTAGTGGTGGTGTGGTGTGTGTGTGTGTGTGTGGTGTTGTTGTGTGTGGTGTGTGTGTGTGTGTGTGTGAGTGTGTTGTGTCTCTAATATTGCAACCATTATTGAATCGATGCATCGATGCATCGATGCATTAGATGACTATGTGACTCTGAGCTCTGACAGCTTTCATAGATCCTTTTTTTGTATTTTTTAAGTTGGTGAATAGATAGCTTTTATTAAGTTCTGTAGTTGAATCATTGTTGTCATGGCAAGTGTTGCATCCTGGTTGATTGCTTGATGATGTTGTATGATGTATGTCCTGTCTGTTTGTCTGTTGTTGTATATCTTGTGATGCTGTTGTTTGTGATTTTGTTGTGTTGTTTAATGCATGATGTTGATCTTGTTGGTGGGTGCTGTTTTTTGTCTTGGTTTCTGATGGAGTCTTGTGATGAAGAAGTGCAGAATGAGTTAAAAATGAAGAAGGAAAAAGAAACATTAGTATAAAAGACCACTTTCGATACCTTTGTGTTCTAAAACATCAAATAGTAATAATAATAATAAAATAATAATAATAATAATAGATTTACATAATAAATAAATGAATAATAAATAATTAATAAATAATCTAGTAAACATTTTTAATGAATAATACTGCTATAACAATGGAGTTTCGGTAACTAAATATTATTATATGTATACTAGAGCTATATGTATATATATATGTTTATATAATATAGGTATATAAATATAACTTATATGATACGTATATTGTATAATAGAATTAATATAAGGTAATATAATAATATTATTAAATAGTATATAATGAATATAGCTACTAGTCAAGAATATCATACCGTGATAATGTATATAATTGACTGCCATGTGTTATTTAATAATATATAATAAGAGATAATATCTATCTTATATACCCAAAGATATATAAAGCTATATATATAATAAATATAGTATATAATATATTTAGTATATATATATATATATAGTATATTATATATATATATAGTTATTAATATTATTACTAAAGTATAATTTGTAAAGAAAATTTCATCTTTCTTTCATAGCCCAAGGCTTAACCTTATCGGTCAAAATATCGGAGAAAAGGTAATCCCTTTCAGTTCACGGTTAATTACCTTTTCTTCGATTTTAACCGCAAACCTCATTAGACTAATCCACTGAAACTCTCAAAGCATGTATGGGAATGAAAATTTTTATTCATTTATTTCATATTTTAATACACATTTTGAACTAAAATTTGTATTTAAACATGATTTGAAATTAGGACTGTAAGGCCGCCTTGGCACGGTCAGATGTGATTAGTTCGAACTTACCTGGTAGGACTCACCCAGTGATTAGAGCAGCCGAAGACGGAATTTCGATTCCCATCACCGTCAATTTTAATTAATGTCACCAAAATGGAGGTTGGCAAAAAGAGAGATGGGGAGTAGAAAGGAGAGATAAACCCTTAATAGACAATTTGCGAAACGAAAAGATCAGAAAACGAGTATATACCAAACCGGTGGGCGGCGAGGCAGAGGCAGAGCGAGAAAAGCGGGACACGGGCGCGAAGCGCGGCGGCGGCGGGACCAAGTCGGAGCCAAAACGGGCGCGCGATGATTATATTGTGGGTTTGTTTGTGTGATGTGTGTGTTGTGGGGGTTATTGTGGGTGGAGATGATGATGATGTAGTAGGCATGGCAACAAACATAGGGGGTAGGTAACAACTAAGAGATATGGTGGGGGATAGGACGAGGGAAAGAAAGAAGAAAACGAAAAACAATTAAGGGGAGAAGATGGTGACCAGGTAAGAAAACCTACCAGGGCAGACTTGCCCCTCACCCCAACGTTCGTGACTTCGGGTCGACTAGAAGATCGTCGAGCAGTTTGTCTGGTGCTCTCTGCGTGTTTTTGATGTGTACTATTGCTGTAAATTGAACCACACAATCTCCTATAATGTTCCCGAGAATCTAGCGTCATCAACATCACTCGAATGGTTGCGCACCTACGGGTGCGACCACGACATAAGTAAATATAAAAAGGGGGGTAGGGTATAGTAAATAATTAATAATAATAATATTAATACGTACATAAAAATAATTCTTACATTAAAAAATACAATCATATGTACGCGAGCTTCGCTCGCTGGCTCTCGTGCAACATTTCAAATGTTGCTTCGCAACATTTGAAATGTGGCACTCCACCTCTGCAATTGCTCTGCAATGTGGCACTCTCTATCTCGTACTTATTACCCGTTGGCTCGAGCCCCTTACATTGCCGGTAATACCTTTACAAAAGAATTATATAATAATATATTCATATCACTATAAAATTATAATATATATGATATAAACCTATAATATATTACGTACATACCAGCTATATACTATTACTATATAATAATATACTAATTAAACTATATATACCAATCCTAACTATCACTCATGTGCACCCGCTCGGTTCTCGAGCTCCCCCCAAAAAATAGCCAATTTGTTCTGTAATTTTTTTTTTTTTAACATTTAATCCCTAACTTAAATTTTTACAAGATTCAAAATGTATTCTTTCTCCTGTAGCACTGATAGTTTTTCATGAATTTTTTTCTTTTTTATTTCTTACATTTTCTGCACTAAAATTTTACCAGGATCAACAAGTATTCTTATCCCTGTACGGATTGTAGTCTTTTCGGGAGATGGTGCAAAATACATTACATATATAATACAATATATATATAATATATAAGGATATATAAATACTATATAGTACTATATATATACTAATATCCATATATACTCTATATAGTATATACTACATACCTAATATAATACTATATATATAATACTCAGTTAGCGAAAAGTTACTTAACCCCACCGGAACGGGAGCTCGATCCAAAAAAAAATATTATAACACAGGTACCTAACCTATGATACATAAACTAGACCGTTTATAGGGTCGTAAATGAAAAAAAAAAAAATCTAAAATAAAATTAAATTATCTCTCAAAAAACTACAATAGCTACAGCGTAAAGGAATACATTTTTGGAACTCCTGGTACAATCTTACATAGAAAAATGCAATAAAGAATACCCAGGGACCCTTATACCGCACCGGATGGCAGCGACAGTCGGCTCTCGGCCATTCCGGGGAACTACGAGTAGAGGATCTTATTTCCCCCCTCCTTGGAGGGTCCGAACCCCCGCTCTTTGGTATTGTGAGGTTTGTCCGGGGTCCTCCGGCCAGCTTCCCTACCGGGGTACGAACCCAACGTCCCCCCTCCCAAACTTGTGCTTCCCCGTCGGCATCGAGCTCCCTACAATTGCCGCTGCTTATGTAATACTCTACTTACAACTAAATCTTTTTACATTGTTCCACATGATATAACTTATCGCCCGCCAATCCCATCATGAATCACGCTATAAAGAGAATAAAAATAAAAAAAATAAAATAATAAAATTTGAAGTTATTCAATTTCTCCATCCATGAGCTAGCAATCATACTTTTATATGCTATCTCATAATGCTTATACCTGTGAAATTTTTATTTTGACTCACTATGATCATTGCCCTACCCATTCGTGTGTCATGTTCTCCAGGCAAGTGCGGAGTGACAATTTTGTGTTCCTACTTTATGCAATCCATCTACTATTTAACTGAGGTGGCCACTTGGTATATCATCGGCCCATACTAGAAACCTGCATTTATAGTACCTGGTCTAAATCTATTTAATATATTAGTATGTATATAATAGGTATATATACTATATATCTAGTGGCCCCTAGTTCACTGAAATCCCTAGTAGGGTATACTACATCATCTATCTACATAAATTCCTATGATGATATACTTATATTACTATTATAGTATATTAGTAACTACTAACGTATTACTAATATATATATCCTACAATACCACTCTTAAATACTATATACCAACCATGTACCATCCACCTTAACTACATCATGACAAATATTACTTTATCTTCATCAGCCTTATGGTGATGGTTACTTCAAAAGCTTGCTATGAAAATGATACTAGTATATAATAAAATATCTAAGCTGTAGTCATCTACTGCCTAGTATCGTATGTCAATCGGCCAGTCAGTAATGAATTCCAATTCTCAGCAACATACTTCTAGCAAAGGTAATTGTCTGTAAGCACTACCTAACCTTCTTATCTGAAAGACCTGCTGGGAGTCATTAAGCGGCAATACCTATATTTATATTATCTAATTTAATAAATATATATCTCTATTATTACTGTTCTTATGTTACTTTTACACATGTTAGACCTTTAACTCAACTCAACAGGAATTGAATTAATGTGAACTATATGTTCCCTAGAATATATCGTTTTTAATATTCCAAAAATATGTTAATTACATCGCCTATCGACTATCTTCTTTACTTATCATTATGGCAGCACATGTTGTTTGCGCAACAAAATATGTGATACATGGCACCTAGAATAGCTCAAGACTTTCTATTTCTGTAAAGCACAATATCATCTTCTCTATATTCGCGTGATAATAGATTACTCTAGCTATAAAAATTACAAATACAGTGGCCTATTACTTATTAATTATTACTCAATGGCTTATGATACTTCTCCATCTTTCAAAATTCATACTACTAATGTTAACCTATATACATAGACCGCAGTACTTATATACTTGGATTCTATAAATATGGGTATCTAGTAAACTAGTGATTATAATATTCTATTATTAAACTGACCCAAATTCTAATATTCTATGTAAGTCTTCATTTGTAATATCAGGATACAAAACTATTATATGTATCTCCAAACTATTTTACTAAATCTTATTCCTCAGTATATAACTAACTGTAAGAATAATAATAAGCATATTATATAAAATGTATATGACCATATCTCCTTATATATTAAGTCTATTTACTTAAAATTATTACAACAATATTTTTAAATTGTGAACTATGTACCTACTAAATTTCTATTTATAATTACTATCATAACACTAATTAGTTATATCGCTATCTGAAATCCTTAAACCGAGAGCGTTATAGTTGACTGTATTTATGTTGTAAGACCTCTAGTAACACTCCAGTAACTCACTGTTTTGCATATCTTTCTTGGCCGCTTAGAATATAAGACAAAAATTTATAGATAAAACATGCAATATTGATCCGTCAAATGTCTTACTCTCTCTCTCTTATCTTTATCGCCTCTACATTATTATATTGATCATGTTTAGCTTCATCTGTGATTTGTAGCTGTCGTGAATTTGGCACTCCATAAATTATATCGTAATAGAATCGTTGCCTCAACTAATGTTGGTATCTATCTAGATCCTTGCAAACCTCGTTAAATGTACTTCGAACTTTAAACGCGGTGCGCAATAATACGCTATTACATGTCATAGTAACATATATCTTCTGGATTTTTTATATCTGCTATTATCCATACCATATAGGTTATAATCTATATAGACCACTCAACCATATATGGGTCTATTCACGTCACTCTAAATAAATACTAGAACATAATGATACGTATTGATATTTGTATTCATACAAAAACCTCGTTTACACTAACAGCAATAGTTTACAATAGTTAGTTAATAAAATAAGCGAATTATTTCCTTTCCTATTTGAAACCATAACCTTTTCTCTGTTCATACTTAAAATTCTGTCTAGAGCTTTTGCAATCTATTAATAGCCATAGACTATCCAACTTATTCTGTTTTTTATACATACTTCCTGTGTATCCATAGATGTCATCAATCTAATTTTGCCTGAATCTTAAATATAACAATATTCTCAATGTTTAAATATTATGAGCACTCTATATAACAACTCAATATAATATTCAATTAAAGCAATTCTATAAATCATATAATTATATATTTATATACACTATAGGTTCCTCATAATATCTCCTATATAGCTACTCACTACCTACTACCTAATACTTATTACATTAATCGTTAGTTTAAATATTAATTAAGTTATACATATATGTACATATCATGTACTTGTGTCATTGAGTACTACTCTGGCTTCAAATATAATAAAGTTATATTACAGTATATACAGTTATTAATAAATTAACTGTGAACTACTTATAATTGATACTAACTTAGACAAGTGAATCCCAATGAATCCAGGAATTAGAAATCACCCATTATGATAATTATATATTACCTCTTTTCTTAGCTGTGTACAATAGCTGTTTTTCTATAAATTTCTTTTCTCAGCAAATTTTACCGCAATTACTATTAATTAGTGACGCTGGCTACGATAGTCTATATAAAATGCCCATATCTATATATTGTAATGAACTATAATTAGGATATACATACCAATATTACCTATAGCTCATTTTATGTAGTGAGGTACACGTTACCTTAGGCTCCTATCCTAATACGGATGAATAACTGCTACCCCCCGCGGCCCTCACTACTAGCCTTCGATGTTAATAAATCCTTCCGTTTTTCGTCCACCTCACAACATGTTACGTGTTAAAAATTTTTTACATCTTTAGTTTAAAATTTTTATAAATGTATGGTAAAAAAACTTACTTTTTAACAATTAATATCAGTGTAGTAATTAATATGCTTTACTACTCTCTCTCGAATGTGAGTTGTAACCAATGATATTTTGTAATTAATGTCGATATATGATTATCTATAAGATGCGTACTTTTCGAGCATATTTCTTTATTGAAAAATTACTAATTCCTTTTAATAAATTTATATTTTAATAACATCTTGATATATAGCTTATATACGCTTAGATTAATCAAATATTTAATTAGTGTTATTCTAGTTAAATAGTTGAGTTACGTACTTATATTACTAATATTCATTATTTCATTTACTAAATAAATATTTATTTGAATAATATTATGATATTTATTAATATTATTTATATAAATATTCAACTATTATTACATGTACTACATCACTAACGAATATATATATATATATCAATGTTAGTTATACATATTAATACTTTAGCAAAGCTAAATATATATAATAATAAATTGGATAAAAAAAAATAAAAATTCTCTAGGAACACTTTTCTAAATTTATAATACCTTTTACACCTAAACTTCTATTTTGATTTATAAATTAATATAATATATATTATTGAACGATTGAATATGTTTATAAATATCTTGCAATATCCTTTAATTATTTCAAATAAAATTTTTATCACTTTTCATTTCTATTATAATCCACGCAATACTCGCATATAATATGATCAGATCATTCTTTGTTTTCATTCCTATTTTAGACTATTTTATAGTTTTATATATTTAAATAACCTCTCACAAACGAATACTTTTCCACCAGTCATGTAATTTGAGTTTCATACCAAGATTGCACAATTATGAATATATAAATTAAGCTCAACAACACTGTTATAAAATAAATTTAAATATATTATATTATTTAAACAAATTATTGAAACATTTCTTTATTAATCTAATGCAATATAACCAAATCTACCCCATAATCTAACCTATGTTAAACCTTACTCTAACCTCTATTTAACTTAACCTAACTCATAAACTTATCCTTAACCTAACCTAACCCAAACTTAAATTAACAACCATAACCATAATGTAGCCCAGAACCAAACCTAAAACCCAACCAAAGTTAACTTATAACCTAATCCAACCTACCCAACCTAACCTGACTAAATCATATATCGTTAACATAACGTAAACCTAACTAGCGGTAATCAAAATTTCAAATTAAAAAATAATGATTATGTTACCCCCGCAAATATTTATATGAATTATAACAACACACTGGTTTGCAAAATATTTATATTCTCCATCTATTGTTTTAATTGAATGTAAATTAATAAACCATAGAAAACATAAATAACAATAATTGAAATATTGAAGAACAATCTTGAAAAATAGTTAGAACTAACCGGTATTCTCGGATTATTTAAAATAAAATTTGTTATTTAATATAAATGAAAAAAATTAAAAATTAAAAAGTTAAAAAGAAGAGAGAGAATTAAACAATTTTAATCAGCTTCACCAATACTGTTAATATTGATAACTTATCATTCTCTTTTCATAGGGTAAATGTTTATTTTTCATTATTAACAAAAACATTCACCAAAGAACGTAAGAAAAAATTAACATGACCCTTATAATTTTATATATTAATATATTATTATAAAATATAATAATATATTAATAATATATAGAATATAATATATAAAAGATTTATAATATATATATATATATATAATATATAATAAGTATAATATATATAATATATATATATATAATATATAATGACAAAAATATAATATTATATATATATATAATATATTATATATATAGTATATATAATAATATATTATATATATAATAATATGTTAGGCCAGTATAGATCCTTTCTATTAGCCGTCATATGTATCTTGAAAACTATTAATGACTACAGTTTAAATCGAATACATTGGTCAGGAAAATGCTTGATGTCCAAACGTTGCCCTGTGGAAAATGAAAAAAAAAATAAATAAAAAATAAATAATAAAATATAGAGAAAAACATTAAACATTATAATTCATTCAAATATACCGTACCAATATTAGCAGCTCTGAAAACGGAATTACAAATACTTTAGAGTAATACAAGTAGAAAATCTTGACATAAGAAAAACATAAGTAATAAGAGGAAAAAAAAAAAAAAAAATTAATTTTAAGTAATGTTAGTACGTAATTGAGATTATGTATATAGGCGCATTTAGAGAACCTTTATTGTTTCTCGTTAAAATAAATAGACTTTCTATATAAATTTTGCTTTATATCGCACAACTAGGTGGGCTCGACGCTCTTATCGTGTTATCATAGGTGGGGATTCGTATTTCTCATACCCTAGGGGAGGGGCGGAGAACCCCCGCGACACCCAAATACCAAAGCAGCGGGGTTCCGGAGACCCTCCCCGGAGGGGAAGAATTAGTCCTACCCCGTCGTCCACCGATAGGCCGAGAGACCCCGACTTCTGCCATCGGATGCGTTTTTTTTTTATTAATTCTCGAATAACACCCTTGAGATGGATTGTATGAAGATAATATCTATAGTAATATAACATATATAAGGAAATTCAAAAAAAAAGAGCAAAATTAATAGAAAGCGTCTATATAATTTTATTTTTTGGGTCGCATTGCGAAGAACAGAACCAATACAGGGGGACAAGGGGAACGTGTCTCTATTAATTACGCCCTATACCTATCATTTTATTAGCGGCGGTAGAGTAAACCCTCTTCGCACGCACCCAAGATTCAAATTTATCCTCTATATAATATCGGTGTTCCGAGATCCCTCTCCGTGTTTTGGGGATAATATTTCCAACCTTCTCTTCGTCCCTCCATGGAATGGCGGAGAGACCCTCGACTGTTATGCATCTTTGCGTTTACCCTAAGGGTAATGCTTTCTTAGTTAATTTAAACCAAAGGAATATCAACAACATCTTAATTATCAATACATATTTCATGTTCGCTGATTCTAATAAGGGTTCCATCTAGTTTTTTCTTAACCCTGTCCGCTAGATGTTTTGGAAGAGACATAATTGATAGAAATAATGTTTGAGATTAAATTAATTATAAAATTAATTATTATAAATTTTCTTTTTTCATTTAAATTCCATTAACTTAATTCCTTAATTTATCTGCTCTGTGTGATTTTCTACACAATTATTTCATATTCAAAGAGCTTGTAACACTATCTTTCTTTGTCTTCGAGTGTATCCAGAATAATAATCTCATCGACGCGAAGTAACGTACGTTTAGTTTCACCAATATATATATATATCAGATTATATATATATACTTAATATAATATATATAATATATATATAAATATAATAGATATATATATATATACTATATATATAATATATATATATAATATATTAATAGTTTATAATATATATACAATGATTACATATATTATCTACCTATAATACTGACGTGCTTCATATACCTATATAATGATAATATAGCAGGATCTGGTTGCTGTATCATCATGCTATGCCACTATTATATATATTAAATATATCGTATAGATTTGATAATATTAGAATTCGATAACACATTCATTAATATTATGAAGGAAAATAGCTTAAAATACTAAAGTAAATGATGAACTTATAATTAAAGCAGCTGCACACCTTCTAAAAATAATTTTAAAAATAATAATATACTCTATACTTGATGTGACTGTAAATTGTTTAAATTCACCTATTATAACAGTTTGATCATAAATTTATATCACTCTAGGATTGCTTAAAAAAACCAAAAAAAAAAAAACGCTGGCAATTCTGAATAAATAAAGTACAAAATGTTGATACGACATGCATAAATCGTCCAGCATTATCTCGTCCCAGTATTTTGATGAATTATTATTTTTTTTTTATCATATAGATATTATATAGTTGAATTGACTTTCAGTATTCAATTTGATTAACTAAACAAATCGCAAACTCATATCTCAAGAACTTACAGAGATTTAGGACTGACACGATGGCTTTAATCAAGATAGAATACTAATTGTTGGAATATCCTTGGATAACGATATATCTCGTGTCTTTAAAATGTGTATATATATTTAGACAGAGAGTACAAATATAATTAATATATAAATTCTACAATTTTAGATATTCTTTAATTTCAATATGCTACAGCTGAATCAATTAGGAAGAATACATTTTTAGTGGGATATACTCTGGGTTTTAAATAAAATTTCTTTTTTATTTTAGTTTCGGCAAATGAGTATATAAGATAAAACATACAACACATTGAATTTAAGGTAACCGCGATATTGATAACTTTAAAACCGCTTGCTCCAACATAATTTTATAATATTATTTACAATACACTTTTAACTATAAAATCCTTCTTCTCGACACAAAATGAAACAATATGATTAATAACCGTATAGATCATCCCGTATAATACATTATAATTCATATATACTCACTAAAATATAAAAAAAATTTATTGTTAATAATTATATTAATATGAGGAGAAACCTATTTTTAAAACAGTCTCACTTATTACAGTTACTCCGATAAAAAATAAATAGACTTTCTATTATAGTTATTTTTTTATTTTGACTAAAGAATACCCAAGGTATACTACTACACCTCGATTCAGGATCATAAGTCGGGTCTTTTACAGCTCATCGAGGACTATACGGTATAGGGACTAGATTCCCCTCCATCCGGGGAGGTCTCCGTAACACCCCGCCTTGGTATTTGTGATGTCGTCGTGTTGGATTTCATCCAGCAGCTCCTCACTACGTGGGTATGGAAAACGTCCCCACCCTAGTACTTACATTGGTTCTCTCCGTCAGCTCGAGACCCCCTACATTAGCTGTTAGATTACCCCTTATCATATAATTTTATAAATTTAAAACTAACGAATACCCTGATGAGTGTTAGGACTCCACGATTAATATTCAGGATCGGTATGGTTACTCTCGGCCTTAGTATAGTAGGACGACGATGGGACTTTTGTACCCCCTCTACTACTATGTAGCCACTCCAATCTAGCTATCATATAGAAGTACTCAACCTATATATATATATAACTATACCTATAATTATGTAGAATATATATAAATAGCTTCTATTTAATCACTATAACCTATCAATAAAATACTTATACTACGTAATATATTGTAAGTAAATTGTAATAACTCATAAAATAATATATAAATTTATACGATATCATGTCTCCCTGTCCCTGTAAAAAAAAAAATAGCACAATAATTTGTACTTGTAATTTATTATGTTTATTTACTTATATTTATTCTATTTTATCTATTTTTCCTTATATATCTAAAAATTTTTACATAGGAATTATCCTCAAATAAAGATGTTATTTTCTTTTCGTCTGATAAAGTCTATTTGATAGTTTTTTGAGATATGATTATTTTTTTATTTTTTATTATTTTTACGTTCCGCAACTAAATTTTATATCCACGGATCCAATGATATTATCAATTTTAATAGCTGCAGTTGATTAGATTTTATTTTAGAATTTTAATTTCTAATACTCTAATATATACCATTTATTATTATTAATTATATTATTATTTAAGATATATTATATGACATATATATTTAAATTAAAATAATATATATATATTATCTTACAAAATTAATAGTTATAATAAGCAATAGATAAATATACTACCGAAAAACAATATAAAGAATAATTATATCTATTATATAGACCTCAAAAATCATCGCTTTCTACAATAATTATTTATATGACTACTTATATGTTTGTTTAATCTTTTATAGAAGGCTCATATGAGTGTATGTTGAATTATCAGCTATATCCGTGTAAGTCTGTTAAGCCGAAGTAATATATATTTATAGATAAAGCCTAGACTAAAACGTTACGAAGCACTAAAAGATACCTCCAAAGCACGTATCTTAGTAGCGTTAACAAGTTATTGTATTCTTTTTTTTCTTTATATTTTTAGTGTGTGTAGTTATTGATATTATTTAATAACGAAAATTTAAAAAAATTACTATATTATTCTTTGATAAGATTAGTCCACACAATCGAATATAAAAGATAAAAAAATGGACATCTAAAATTCTATTTTCAGAGAGAAATTATTTATATTTGTCACGTTTTTACTTTTTTTTTACTTTGTACTTTCTTTAGTAAAAAACAGTAAAAAACAAAAAAAAAAAGAATAAGTTTATAATTAATTGATTTTATTATTTCAAATACCATAAAGTTAATACGTGAATACCAAGTGTATCACTAAATCATTTACTGACACGATTTTCAATAGCACTTATTATACAACCAAGGTAATATTGAATGTCAAGGCGTATTGATTCTTGCAATAAATTTTTTGTAAAAGAAAAGGCATTTCTTTTATGTATTTTTGCTTCACTACCTTTGTTAAAGGAAATTATTTATTAATTCAAATATTTAGTACAATATAATTAATAATAATAATAATATATTAATAATAATAATAATAATAATAATATAATAATAATATAATAATAATAATATATAATAATAATAATAATAATAATAATTAATAATAATAATAATATCATATTCAGTTTTTTAAGCAATTTTTATTAAGTCAATTAAACTATCCGGTAAGTTGAGGTTTAAGTTCAGGAAGCATTATATTTCCATAGGGCTCGAGCCATGGAGGACAGAGGGAAGGACGAAGTCCCCCCCACGTTCGTCCACTACAGCCG
>JABUQX010092857.1:65000-67500 GCA_015478945.1 Trachelipus rathkii
AGGGCGGAGGAACCCCCGCCGATATTGAATCGGTATGGGTAGATATCCTTATGTTCAATAAATCATATGAATAGCGGCATTTTATAGACCTCCTGGCCAGAGACAAGAATTAGACGCGGAAATGCCGAAAGAAATTGAAACAAGCATGCCACAGTAAAGAAAAAAGGTATATATAGTATGATGGGTGATTTTAATTCCTGGCATTCAATGGATTCCTTGTCTAAATACGGACCGAGCTATTCAGTATTATAAATTGTAACTAGATAACTTTTTGGCCAGATTATGGTCCATGAACCACAAGACATGATGCCACTATTAGATCAATATTATATCCTGACAATGACTATGGTCAAGCGTATCGCCATACTGTGGGACTTCCTGACCATAACTATGAACAAACGTACCGACATACTTTGCGACTTCCTGACCCCCAAATGAGTTAATAAGGAAAGGATTTTAGATTTCCGAAATGTGATTTACCAAATTACGAGACATGCTTAAGTATAACTGACTGAGATAAAGAGTTTAAACGACCAAACTTTTATCCATGTGAACATTATTGAATATATCAGTCAGTATGTTTAAAAATAAAACCCAGATGTAGGTGAGCGAGAGAAAACCTGTTTTGGTGGAATAGAGAGAAAATTGGGGGCAAATTTTGTGGAAATATTTTTGACATCTTTGAAATAGTTCAAACGTAGTAATAGGGAAGATGATTTAGAAAATTATAGGAAAAATAAAAACGAACTTAACCAGTCAATAAGAAAAGGCAAAGAGAGAGTAGATTAACTTTTAACCATCCATGTGTAATCAATGCCCCAAGAGAAAGGTTATTTTAGCTCTATAAATTAAAAGTAAGAATAGGACAAATAGTCCAATTAAAATTGATGAAAAATTAGTAAGTTCAGATAAGGAGTATTTTGGTCAACATTTTCAATGCTTATTTGCTTCAGTGTTTACTGAGGAAAAATTAGATACTAGTTTGGAGACTAATAGTTCTGTATGCATGTAACAAATCGACTTACAGAATCTTGAATTTGACGTAAAGAGATATTAAACGTTTACTGGACCATATTGATCCAAGTAAAGCTGCAGGTCCTATGGTTAATAACATGGTAGAATTCTGAAAGAGGTAGTACCAGCATTGCAAAGGCATTGTAATTGATTTTTAAGCGATCTATAACATTGGTGATACCAAGATGACTGCAAAAGTAATGTTGGCCTATTATAAGAAAGTGATAAGAAGATTTGGAAATTAAACCATTATTATGACATCCTATTGTGGCTGACAAGGTGTACGTATTGCTTCTGACGGTTGAAAGCATTGAAGAAATATTAGAAGAAACGAAATAGACGCTGACTCCCAGCACGGAGTTTCAGAAAGCGATTAGGTCATGTCAGGACAAACCTTTTTAGGAATTATATGGAATTCGATTACTGAACTTTGCATTGACCAAGGAGGTCAGTTAGTAACTTCATATATTAGACTTTAGCAAAGCTTTTGATAAGGTACCACAACATAAGGCTGATTGAAGAAGTATTGCAATGTGGTTATTAGGTGGCAGATGGTACATGGTGATTAAAGAGTGTCTGTGAATTAGAAAAACATGTGTACAACATAAATTGCAATAAGTTCATCATGGAATAGTGAAGAGTTGGTGTCACCACAGGGTTCAGTGCTGGGCCACTGTTGTGTTCCTCATATATATAACTGATTAGACCAGGGACTTAAATGCTAGGTTTCTAAGTTGCAGATGATAACAAAGTGGCCACCTCAGTTACGAATATGAAGGATGCATAAGATTCAAAATGATCTTGATAACTTCTTTTGTGGGCAGATAAGTGGCAAAAATGAATTGTAATAGTAAAAAGTGTAAGGTTCTTCAGCTAGGTTTCTCAAATAAAAGTGTTTTAACTACGATATGAATATGGATTGGCTTGAGTCTGTGGACCAGAAAAAAGATTTAGGTGTGATTATAAGCATAATTTGAAAGGTAGCTAATCAGTGTTTGAAGCAAGGAATAAAGCTAATAAGATTGCTGGGCATAATAATGGCAATGTTGTTTGCAAGAGCATAGAAGTAATAAGTAAACTGTTATAATAGCTATGTTAAGCCAATAATAGTGTATTGTGCACAAGTTGGCTCCTTTATTTAAGAAGACTTAGATATGCATTAGGAGAGCGCACGTTAGAGCCAACAAAGCATGATTTCTGGGTATTGAGGTAGAGTTTGAAGGAGGAGCTTGAAAGAGTTAGGAATTGTTTCTGTAGAAGGCGATTTTTCTCAGAGGACATGATACAAGTCTACAAAATTTTTACATCTATGATATACAGAGACCAATAAATTTTTCATAGGAGAGCATGACAGTGAACCAGGGGGCATAATAAGAAATTAAGAAGAAAGCATGCCATCTGATTAAGAAAGGCATGCACTTCAGCCAATAGGTTGTTTAACATTTAAATTTCGGAATGGTTTTGCCACCAGGAAGTTGTTGAGTTG
>JABUQX010092858.1:0-20000 GCA_015478945.1 Trachelipus rathkii
ACAGCCCATCATACAGAGGTGATTTGGCACCAATGTAACACTTTCAATATTTCTATTATTATTATATTATTATATATTGATTATTATATTATTATTATTTATTATCATTATTTTAATTTATTATTTTATTATTATTATATTATTCAATTATTTTTATTTTATTATTATTTATATTTGTATTTCCTTTTGGTAATTGTGTACTAGTTACTAGTAAGTAGTAGTAGTAGGAGTAGTAGTAGTCATAGAGTAGTAGGTTTAGTAGTAGTATTTAATAATCATTAACAAAGTTTTAATATCAGTAAAGCTAACATAAAATCACCTAAACTAAGAATATAACATAACCTTACGTACGAATAAACAGTCAACATTAACAAAGTACACAATTCCTTTCAGGCAAGTAGCTACCGCAGCATCACAAAGTTTAACCTATTGCGGATTTTTGGATCGAGATGCTCGCCGGACGACTTAACGACTTTTTGATGTTATATGGACACAAGTGATGTTCAGTTAGGCTTACACTGTAGGCTTATTCATTAGGGTTACTTTCATATTTATACAAAAGCTTTCACAATTGCCTTCGACATCCAAATAATCTCAATCTTTACTATACATAACGAAACAATTTACTGCAACGAACCCACTACATAGAGATCACCATAAGAGATCCATGAAGGGACACTTCTCGGGGACCCCGGAAGGGGTGTAAGCGGTTTTACAAAGGGCACAAGCCCAAAGGGCTATGCCCTTATTGCAAACCGCTTTACACCCACCTTCGGGGTACCCGAGATGGGTCTTCATGCATCTCTCTGGGGTGATCTCCATGTAGTGGGGCTCGTCGCTGAAACTTTTCGCTTTATGTCAGCTTTACGGATATTAAACTGCGTTAAGTTGTGAAATACACTACTTACTACTACGTTACTACTACTACTACTAAACTACTACTACTACTACTACTAGAAATAATAATAATAATAATAATTAATATGACAACAGTAATACCACTATTAATATTAAAAAAGAGAATAATAAGAATTATTACAACAATAATAATAATAATAATTGGAAAGTTTACATTTATGCCAAATCACCTACTGTTTGACTAAATAAAGTTGCTTAAAAAACTGAATAGATTATTATTATTATTATTATTATTATTTATTATTATTATTATTATTATTATTATTATTATTATTATTATATTATTACTATTATTATAATATTATTATTATTATTATTATTATATTATTATGATATTTATTATTATTTTTTATTATTATACAATATTATTATAATTTTTATATTTATAATTTTAAATTATTATATTTTATTATTTTATTATTATATTTTTTTTTATTATTTATTCATATATAATATTAAATTTATCCAAATTTAATATACAAATATATATATACTATATATATATATATATATATATAATATATACTAATATATACTAGTATATATATACTATATATATAGATAATATATATATATATATAATATATATACTATATATATATATATATATATATTATATATATTATATATACCTGGGTTTGGCTTATCGATATCGGGTTAAATTTTTGAGACGCGCTATTGTGGTGGACGTAACTGCGTCGTAGACGAGGTTACGTATCGCGGTGCCCCCCCATGGAGGGGCGCTGCCCAATAAAAAGTTGAAATGTCCGTAGAAGGTTGAAATTTGGGAGATGATATAGAGGAGATTTGAGTAAGTAGGATACGGAGATCCGGATTCGGATCCGGAACCGGCACCGGCACCGGACCGGCGCCGAGTTAGTAAATATTTGTATAATACTACAATATTTGTCTTTATATATGTTATCGAACCCGTAGATCTAAATATGATGGTTATAAGTTTCTAAAAGGTGGTAAGGACCCCCCCCCAAAGAAGGGGTCCCTGTAAAATGAGCGAAATGCATAAGAGAAGTGGAGAAAGGAGTCGGAGTCGGAGTCGGAGTCAGAGAAGGAAGGAGTCGGAGAAGGAAGGAGTCGGAGAAGGAGTCTGAGTCAGAGGAGTTGGAGTTGACAGCAGCACCGGTGCTGGAGCCAGTGTGGTTTCCAAGTTATTAAACATTCGCTTAGTCCCAATTAGTATCAAAATATATGTTTATAAGATAGTAGACTCGAATAAGCAAGGTTGTAAGGGAGAAAGGGTGTCTGGGACCCTCCGGAGGGGGTCCCCAGAAAAAATGCACAGAGTGCATGGCAGAGGAAGAAGAAGGGGATGAAGAGGAGGAAGAGGAGGAAGAAGGAAGAAGTAGGAAGGAGAAAGAATGCAGAAAGGAGACTGAGAAGGAGACCAGAATTGCGTACCGGCCACCGGGCTGGAGCCGTGCGGTGCTGATTTAGTAAACAATGTGTATTTTATTTTATATGTTCATTACTAGATTTTAAATTTGTACTTAAATTTGCTTTAAAATTTTTATTTATTGTTCAAATTTTTTATTATTTTTTTAATTTTTTTTAATTTATTTTTGTTTAATTTGTTTAAAACATTTTGTTTTTACTAAAAATTTTATGCTTTTCATGTTTATAACGTAAAAAATTTGCGCTTTTACACACTCTAAAGCAGTAAATCAGTAAATCAAACCACCCATCCTACTCTCCCCACCCCACCCATGATCTATTGATCTATTGATTCAAGTCAATTTTTAGTTAAAATTGTTATGTGTTACATACTCTAAAGCAGTAAAATCAGTAAATCAAACCACCTTCCACACACCCCTCCTATCCCTCCCATGATGTATTGGTCTATTGATCTATTGATCTACTGATTCAAGTCTTACTTTTTACTAAAATTGTTATGTTTTACATAACCTAAAGCAGTAAATCAGTAATCAGTAAATCAACCCCCCCCCCCCCCCCCCCCCACCCCTTCCTCATCACCCTCCACTCTATCCTCCTACCATCTATGATCTATTGAATCTATGTTTCACATTTCACATTTTCGAGTATCATTTTAGATAAACATAACTTTAAAAACAAGTTCTTTAAACACTGACCAACGAATATATGATAACGTAACAAAGTTTTCACATTAATAAAGCTGCCCCTTGCACCAGGGATATTCCCTATTATTAAGTCGTAAATAGCATTGTCAAGGCTACAACTTTAACACGCCCGTGAGTAGGGTGTATCAACGTCCAATCTAGACCAACAGGTGCGTCCCTAATGTATTGTTATTAACAATATTTGTTTCCTCTTCCCGGTCTTTTGGTCTGCCGACGCTATTATTTCTTTAGTGACTATGACGCAGCTCACCAACCGTATCCCTTTAGCACGACCCAGCCATTTCCATTTGATCTTTCCGTCGACATCCGGCGATCATTGCCTTCTGAGATGTTGTGTCGTTATGCTATTGCTCTTTCACGCAAGCGGGACTCTGATGACAGGTTACAGTTTCGCACGCACGTTAGCCAATCCCTATTTGTTTACTGTCAACGTGTTCAATGATGTCAACCATTTTTTATCAGTTCTCCATATCATTATGCATGGCGTATATCAGAAACATTCATCTCTTATTTCGCTGCTTAATTTTCACTCGTTAAGCGGCAGTTCCTTTTAGGTCCTCTCTCATGATTGCTAGAACGATTGTTGTAGTTCCTATATTGATCATCTCTCCTATAGGGGTTGTAAATTTTTACAGTCGATGGCCTTGTGCCCTTTCTTGCCGCATTTAAAACATGTGGTCAGATATTTTTGCCTTTCAAACTGATTGTGATTTTCACTAACATCTTTCCTCTCCTTCATTGAGGGATCTTCTTTATTAATTGTCGACACCAAGTTTTTATTATGCGCCAGGAGATAATTCTCTGCTTCTTGAGCAATCATATCAAGTTTGTTAATTTTTCTTTCACGCAGGAAATGTCGCAAGTTCCTTCTGGCAAGTATTTAGGAACTGTTCTGCTACTATTAAGTCGATAATATCATTAAAATCTTTGTTAATCTCCGCCAGTTCGGTCAACTTTTCATTACAAATTCTTCAATCCTATCTATTATCGGACTAGGCCTTTACGGTCATGTACGCCTTCGCCACTTCTGAAGTTTATCCTATAGCCTCCTCCTGTAAGTTGTATACATAGTAGAGAGGCGTTTTTTAAATTTATCATAGGTCCTTTGATTTTACTTTAGGGAATGCGAAATATGCAACATAAAGCCTTTCCCGTCAATAATTCGATAAGGTGGGATGCCCAAGTTTCTCTGTCCCATCCGTTTATTTCTGCGAATCTTTCGAAACATTCAATGTAGAAATCTATCTCGTCCCTGTTGTCTGCGAAAGAAGGGAGCTTTGGTGTCCTCGCCTTAACATCATTGCTATTTACAACTTGTTGAGTATATTGCCGCTTGTAGTTCCATCTTCTAAGCTCTAACTACATGTTTCTTTGTGCCGCTTCTCTGCAGCTTCTCTCTCTGCTGCTTCTCTGGCAGCTTCTCATTTTGCCGCTTTATTGGCAGCTTCTCTCTCTCTGCTGCTTCTCTGGCAGGTTCTCTTTCTTCCTTTATAAACTCTCTGCTGTCTATTTCCCTTAAGCCGAGTTCTGAGCAATTTTGCCAGCGAATTGTAATCCATAGTTGAGAAACACAAGCCAACGTTCGCTATATTCGCTTTTCTTCAGAAACTTTCCCGGACAGGCCCCCAATTTATTGTCACAAGATGGGATTTCCGCCAATAAATAAACGTGACAATCCCCGGAATTCTTTTATTCAAATCACAAAATAATATAAACCAAGTTGTCTAGGGTATAACTTCACAATGTAGACCACTACTTCAGATACAAAGGTTCGACAAATATTCACGAAGCCTTTCTGAATGTTGATTGCTTCTAAGTCACTAGAGGACCTTAACAGACTATCAGTAGTCAATGCAATGAATAATTATGAAGAGTTCCTTTTGACTTGCGAGCTAATCACAAAATTCTCCTTTTAGATTTGTAAGTTATTCTTCAATAAATATTCACAAAGAGTTCCTTTTAATTCGTAAGTTATTCTTCAATAAATATTCACAAAGTCTTCCTTTTAATTCATAGTTTTTCTTCAATAAAATAGTTTCTGAATATGGCTTGCAGTCAAGTTCAAAGTCTTCAAGTGAGTTCAAAACGTATTTAAGTCTTTCTTCAAAATAACTTCCAATAAGTTCTTCTCGGGAATCTATCAGTTTTCTTCAAAGGTATTTTCCTTTAAATATTCACAAGACACTATGAATTCTCTCTTCAAAATCAATATTCCACCAATGTCTTTCAATTGTATAAAATATCTATCAGATCTGTATTCTTCTTATAACTTTTTTTTGCCGTAGAGTTTTTTTGAAAAACAGAATCTTCTAAATATGGATCTTGTTTTACAAGACAGGGACATGGTCTCCAACGATAGATTTGCGACAAGAGATAGACCCGTGTGAGAACAAATCGACTTCTATTTATAAACTTTCACTGTATCTAAAATGTCAGACGTGAAGTTACCTTTGGTATCTTTATTCCCACGGGATAATTTTATCTTTAAAATAAAATCTTCTTAAAATATTTTCAAATAGAAACTATCCTTAAATTAATTACTTTTATAAAATAAATAAAATTCCCACGAAAATAAATAGATCTATTCGCTCTTCTATGTGGAGCTTAAGATCTCATCTTTGATATTCCTAATAGCATAATATATAGTATATATATATACATATATATATATAATATATACTATAGCTATATATATTATATATATATATACTATATATATATATAGAATATATATATATATATATATATATACTATATATATTATATTATATAATATATATACAGTATATAATATTATATATATATATAATATATATTATATATATATATATAATATATATATATATATATAATAATAACTTGAATAAATATTCAACTTTATATAGATAATCATAGCAGATATATTAATAGTATTATATATATATATAGTACATACTTATATATATATAGTATACATATATATTATACTACTATTATATATATATATATTATATATATATATATATACAATATATATATATATATATATATATATACGACAGGTTGCCAGATTAGCTTTAAATTATGAAATTTGGCGGAAAATGGTTAAAAAGTTTCCAAAAAAGTTCAGGAAAGTAGCGAATGCTAGAAAAGACTGCTAAAATGTTCACAAAACTTAATCTATATATATACTTATTATAATATATACTTATAACTAATAGAATATATATATATATTATATATATATATATATAGATATATATATACCCGCAAGTAGCCAGGATTTAGATACAAATGTTGATTTTATAAATTAAATCAAATTACTTATCTTATAATATATATATAGCTATATATATATATATATTATATATATATATATATATACTATATTATTATATATATATAATATATTATATAATATATATATATAATATATATATATATATAATAATATAGATATAATATTACTAATATTATATTAGGTACTTTATGATTTCGGCCAACCACACAAAAAAAAAGATAGATTGAAAGTGGTTTTTGGTGATTCATTATGGCAGCAAGAACTGCCATTCACGCCTTTTTTTTCTATTTAAAATTCAATTTAATGTATTTTATATTATCTTTTTCCGATGAAGTTTAAAAAACGTATAAAATAATTAAATTTTCAATGGAAATTGAAACACCATTAAATATAAAAGAATGTTAATGTAAATGGAAATTATGTTTCCTAATGTCGTTAATATCAGTAGTTACTAGTAATAGTTTTCAAAATTGAGAATGATGTTATGAAAATTAATTGACACTTATTGTTTGGCAAGTACAGTTCTGTTTTGTGTATGCAGCTCCTGTATCTTTGCTCTACAAATTTTTTTTTATTTTAGAAAGCCACAATGTCCCATATCTAAAAAACTAACAACAGCCTGACGGGAAAAGGAAAATTTGCTGGAATGCTGGCATAAAATTTTTCAGTGCGGGAAATAAAAAAAAAAATCTCAAAGAAAATAATTGCTAACAAGGGGAAAGAGAATACATTTTTGGAATGTCCTGGTAAAATTTTAGATTTGAAAAATGTAAAAAAATTAAAAAATAAAAAGAATTATTGTTAATTATTATAGAAATATGAGTAGAAGGCCTATTTATAGACTTTTCTACGTTACTCGTTAAAATAAATAGACTTTCTATTAAAATTTTGTTTTTTTGTTTTTTAACTAAAGAATACCCCAAGAGTATACCGCACCGATGGCAGCAGTCGGGGTCTCTCGGCCTTCCGCGGGAACGACAGGGTAGGACTAATTCCCCCCGTCCGGGGAGGGTCTCCGGAACCCCGCTCTTTGGATTTGGGTAACGCGGGGCGTTCCTCCGCCCCTCCCCTAGGGGGTTTGGAAAACGTCCCCCCCCTGTCCCCCCCGGCGGCTCGAGCCCCCTACATTGCCGTGTAAATACCTTCTACAACATATATAGTTATATAATTATATATATATATATATATATATCTATATATATTATATAATATTACATATATAACATTATATATATATGATATATATATACTATATATATATATATATATATATATATATATATATATATATATATATATATATATACTATCTCCCCCCCCCGCTCGCGCCCCCCCCCCAAAAAAATAGCCTTTTTTTTTTTTTTTTATTTTTTTTTTATTTTTTTTATTTATTTTTTATTATTTTTATTTTTACATTTTCCGCACTAAAATGTTGCCAGGATTCCAACAATGTATTCGTTTTCCCTGTAGCCTTTGTAGTTTTGAGATATGGATTAGCTTGATCTTCTCAGAGGCTGTCCTTATAATATAATCTATAATCTAAATTAAATTATTAATTATAATTTATAATTATATTTATAATATAAAATTTAATTATAATTATAATTATAATTATAATTATATTATTATTATTATATTACTGTTATTCTTGTTCTTAATATTTATTATTATTATTATTATTATTATTATTATTATTATTATTATTATTAAAATTTCATATTAAGCCTTATTATTATTATTATTATTATTATTATTATTATTATTATTATTATTATTATTATTATTATTATTATTATTATTATTATTATTATTATTATTATTATTATTATTATTATTATTATTATTATTATTATTATTATTATTATTATTATTATTATTATTATAAACAATATCGAACAAGCAGTAAAAGAAATCTATAAACTGTATTAAATAAATGCAATATAATATAAATTAATAGGCGCTAAGCTCAAAAAACCTTAATATATGGTCTTTTTTTCGTGTACTAAATCTTTTCCATTTCGCGAACCATAAGTGCTTGAGAATTTGAGAATTTAAAATATTTTCTTTCTGTTTCACAACAATAAATTATGATAGTAATACCAACCTTACAAAATTAGGGGTTTGCGAAATCACAAAGCAACCTATATATATATATTATATATATATATTATATATATATATATATAATATATATATATATATATATATATTAGTTAAATATAATACATATATATACTATACTATATATATATATTATAATATATATAGACTGTTATGTTTTACGACTCTTCAGTTTCTGATTTTTTTTTGTTTTTTTTTTATTAAAAACTATTATTTTGATCCTTTGTCCCAATTCGAAAACGTGAAAAAATCGAGGTCAAAAATATATAAGACCAGTTACGTTTTTACACTTCGTCAGTTTTAATTTTTTTTTTATAACTACACATGAGGATTTTTTCGAAAACCGCAAAAGATGGACAGGAGTCGGGTTCTCTCGGCCTTCCGGGAACGACAGGGTAGGACTATTTCCTCCCTTCCGGGGAGGGTCTCTGGAACCCCCCGCTCTTGTCACGGGGGTTTTCCTCCGCCCCTCCCCTACGGTATGGAAAACGTCCCCACCTCTGTCCCCCGTCGGCGAAGCCCCCTAATTTTTATTTAAAAAAATTTTTTTTTATTTATGATTCTTTTTACTTTTTTCGTACATAAGCTTTACACGCTGTATTCAAATATGTTAATTGGTTTACTTTTTTTGTGAGTGTCGTACTTTTCGAGATATTTCATTTATTGAAAAAAAAAATTTTTTTGTTTTTCTTTCTGTTACTTTTTGTAATAAGCTTTAATACGCTGATTTCAAATATGTAATTGGTTTTTCTGTAAAGTGTCGTCATTTGAATATATATTTTTTTTGTAAATTTTATTGATATAAATGGATTTTAAATTAATTATTATAATATTCGAACTTTTGAATCATTGTTTCATCACCACTGAAATTCATTGTTAGTATCAGTATACTAGCAATATTGTAAAAAAAATCAAAACTTGACGGAGTCTTAAAAACATAGACAGGGCCATATATACTATATATATATAATATATATATATATATAATAATATATATATATATATATATATACTATATATATAGATAAGTATATATTAATATATATATTATATATATATATTATAGTAATATTATATATATATTATATATATATATTATATATATACTATATATATATATTACCTATATATATATATATATATATAATATATACTATATATATATATATATATATATATATATATATATATATATATATATATATATATATATACTATATATATAATATTATATATATATATATATATATATATATGTGTGTGTGTGTTTGTGTGTGTGTGTGTGTGTGTGTATTGTGTGGATGTGAGGGAGTGTGAAAGAAACTTTCGGAAAATCTTGGCACAATATTAACCAGTAATGAAGAGGTGATAGTGAATGTATGTGGGTTGATGGTGAAAGAAGGAATAGGTATTTTGGGATTGAGGTGATTAGTAAGGAGGAGGTAATGGTAGGGTGAGAAGTTGAAGAATGGTAAATCTGCAGGATAATAGATGAAATTACGGGTGAATGATCAAGAACGGTAGGCGAGATGTTGATTGATGGATTTGGGAAAGTTGTGTAATAAAGCGGTTTGGGGGTACTAGTTCAAAGGATTGAAGGAGAGGCGGTAAATAGTACCCTTATAGAAGCGGTAGGAGAAAAGGGAACTGTAAAATTATTAGGGAATAAGTCTTATTGAGTGTTGTAGGGAAGGTATTTGCTGGTATTTGGTTGAAACAGTACGTCGAGTGACTGAAGGACTGATGGTGAAGAACAAGGTGCGGTGCATTTAGAAGTGAAAGAGGATGTGTGGATCAAATCTTACATTGAAACAAATGATTGAGAAAATGAGGAGAAGAAGAATAAATCTGTATTTTAGTTTTATGGTTTCAACAGGCGTATGTTAGAGTTTAATAGGGAAGCTTTATGCAGGTATTAGTGATACTATGTGTTGTGTAGGCTTCTGAATGGAATCAAAGTATGTATGACGATAGTGAAGGCTTTGTAAAATAAACGGTGTCAATGGTGATTGCTTTAGGATTAATAGCGGAGTGAGACAGGGTTGTGTATGTCTCCTTGGTTATTCCAATTTGTTATATGGATGGGGTTGAAAGAATTCGAGGTTAGGATTGGCAGAAAAATGGTGTTAAGATGATCGGAAATGGAAGATGAGTGGAGGGATGCCCTACCTATTATATGCGGATGATTTGGTTTCTGGTGGCGAATCGAGAGGTTGAGAGGATTGGCAGAGATTTGGCAGGGTGTGTAAAAGAAGGGGCTTGAAAGTAAACGTGGAAAAGAGTAAGGTTATGGTTGTGAGTAAGGGCAGTCCTCAAGTGTGAAGTTATGTTAGATGGTGAGCAGCTGCAACAAGTGTCTGAGTTTAAATATTTTGGGTATATTTGGATGAGAAGGAACGGATGATGCAGGAGTGTAGTAGGAAAGTTGTGAATGCAGGAAGGTTGCTGGTGCAATAAATCGTTGGTGAATGTAAAAAGACTAAGTCTGACGTGTGCTAGTCTTACATGAGGGTATGTTGTTACCTGTGTTATGTAAGAAAAAAAAAAAAAAAAAATAGAACATATAAAAAAAACGAACAAAAAAAAATATGATATCAATGTATGGAATAAGAAGTAGATCTAAAGTTCAATGTGTTCAGATGGGACAATCTTAGGGGGAGTGCTAGGGTGAGAAGAATTGATAAAATGAGGAATGAACTTATTTGAGAGTTGTGGTGTGAAGAAGGGTAAATGAGAGAATTAATGAAAGTACGTTGAGATGGTTGTCATATGGAAAGGATGAATGATAGTCGGTGGTTAAGCGGATGTATAATGGCGAGTATGCTGGGAACCACCCGGCTGGGAGACCGAAGAAAAAGTGGATTGAATCAGTAAACGAATGTTTGAAGGAGAGAAATGTGAGTTTGGTAGAGGCGAGAAGAAAGGTGGTATACAGGAGTGAATGGCAGGGATTTGTACAAGGTGTATGGTTGGTGGCCACCTGGGCCAAGGGATGAACCCTTACATTGACGATCTACCATGGTGAGGGTCCGTCGCTGTCCCATGAAACTATAGGGTGGATTTTCTGACTGCGACGAGTTCTCACTAAATTCAAGTACTGAGGGGCGGTAACTGGGCTTTCTTTTCGGACTTTTGTCATTGCTCTTCTACTGCTTTTCTTTTCGATGCTCGCACGCCACCTTTCTCATTCTTGAGAAAATAGAAGGAAGATAAAGAAAGAAAGAAAGATATATGATACCACCACTCACGGGCTTGGCCCTTTTCAAAAGGAGGGGTCAAAAAAACAAAAATAAAATTAATAATAAAAAAAAATTATAAAGAGAAAACAAAAATAAAATAATTGAAAGTAAACCCATCCTGTCCCTTGCCTAACGCAAGTTCCCTCAAGGTTGGCGCAGACCGGACTTAAATAGAGGAAGTTGATCATTGCAGGAAAATAGAGAAGCAAAAATTCCACAAAACAGATGTGGCTGAAAGAAGAGTTACCACAACGAGTAATACTTGAGTTCTCCCAATATTCACATATTTTCATGTAACAATGCACCTTTGTGTTACGAGGGGAACGCATTGGTGGAAGAATGCGAGAGGTCATTCTTCTCGAGCACCTGCCTGGAATACCTATAGAAAAGAAGATATTGCACCAACTTCACGTCGCCCGAGAAAGAGGGTCAAGGGAGTCAAAAAGTATGGGACAGTTTATAAGCCTCATAGCCTTAGCTTCAATCATCAAAAGGAGGTGGGAACGGATCCTCCCCAAATTTGGGAAACAGTATTCATACAGGGGCCAATAAGCCCTTATTATTAACTGGAATATCACGAGCAGAGAAAAAAATTTCACGCAATTCTAAACAGAATTCCCAGCTTATTTGAGGCATTTTAGCAACCGATGTGATATGAGGTCTCTAAGACAATTCACTATTTATGTTTAGTCAAGAATGTTTATGTTGTCACAGGTAAGACATTAAAGCCATCAAAGGGGATAGGAAAATTGGGAGGTGTTTTAGAGAGGGAGACATGAAGAAGTTGGGTTTTCAAAGAGTAATATCACAAGATTGCGGTTACCCCATTGAGAAATCCCGACCAGGATCGGCAAGAATTGAATCAGAAAGCTGTATACGAGAGGCAACTCTAACTACAAACGATGAGAGCCAGAATTGAAATGAGAAGAAGAATGGAGAGTTGAGTCATCGGAATAGAGTGAACAGGTTAGAAGTGCAGCTAAGGGAAAGATCGTTGATGAAAATAGGAATAAAGTTGGAGATAAAACAGATCCCTGAGGAACACACCACCATTAATAAGAAAGGAGGAAGAGGTTGGCCCCATCAAACAAGAGCTGGAATGTAACGACTCAGAAAGAAAAACTAGGACAAGAGTAGCAAAGGGAATTGAGGAAATCCAAAGCGAGGTAGCCTAGAGAGATAGCCAACGGCATGCATACCCTGTCAAAAGCTTTAATATGAAAGTGCTACCACACAAGGACTCCCCATGGTCTTAAGGGCAGCTAATACCATAGCCATCAGTGAGATAGGAATTTGATGTCACCAGTGATTCTCGAACGTCGAAAGCCATACTGACAATCTGAAAGAAGGAAATTCTATATGATCGAGGAAATGAGAGTAAGGGAAAGTTATCAAGATTATTGATATATTAGATATATATACTATTATATATATATATATATAAGACTATAATATATATATATATAATTATATATATATATATATATATATATATATATTATTATATATTATATATATATATATAATATATATATATATATATATATATATATATATTATATATATTATAAATATATATATATTAAGATATATACTATAATATATATATTATATATACTAATAATATATTATATATATATATGATATAATATATATTATTAATAATATATAATATATATAACTATATATAATAATATAATACTATATATATATATATATTAATATATATATAGTTTTATATTATATTTTTTTGGAAATCTGTCAGAAAAGTGGTTGGGTGGGGTGCGGCAAGAACGGTCCGCACCAAGCAGAAAATCTCATCGCACCACACGAGGACACTGAAATTGTGTTGCGCACCGCACCGCCACCGCATTGCACCAAAAAAAAGCGCACCACGCGACACACCGTACCGCAACACGGTGTTTGCTGGTTCAACACTATATAATATATATATATATATATAATATATATATATATATATATATAATTATATATATATATATATATATATATAGATATTATATATATTATATGGCTATATATATATATATATATATATATAATAATAATAGTATATATAATATATATATATATATATATATATATATATATAATATATATATATTAATACTATATATATATATTAGCATATATATATAATATATATATATTATATATATATGTATATATATTATAATATATATATATATATATAGTATATATACATGATATATATATTATATAATATATATTATATATACTATATATATATATATATATATATATTATATATATAAATATATTTATATATATATATACCACATATATCCAATTCTGTTTTACGACTCCGTCAGTTTTTTTGTTTTTAAATATGTACTATATGATACTTACAAGAATTTCAGTGGTAATGGAACATGATTCAAAAGTTTTCGAAATATTTTTAATAATTTTTTTAAAAACAATTATGTTAAATATTTTTTTCAAAAATGAAATATCTCGAAATGAGTACGACACTTACAGAAAAAACCAATTACATATTTGGAATTAGCGTATAAAGCTTATTACAAAAAATGTAATATATATATATATATATATATATATATATATATATATATATATATATATATATATATATATATATATATATATATATATATATATAGAGAGAGAGAGGAGAGAGAGAGAGAGGGTTTGATGTAGGGGGTCTCTTCGGAAGGCTTACATAAGTTAATGATGAAAGTTTAAAATTTGTAGTTCACCAACAACTCCAGCAACGAGATAGGCCACTGGATCTTGAAATTATTTCTTTTTAAATGCGAAACGTTTAATTTCGTAATTATTTTTTTAGTAAAGGGCCGGACACAAATTTCTGCAGAATAAATAATTTTTTAATAAGAGGAAGCAAAGTTTTCGATTAATTATCTTTTTAATAAGAGGAAACAAAGTTTCCGATTGTTATTTCTTTAGTAAGAGGAAACACAAAGTTTCCGATTATTATTTCTTTAATATTGAGTAACACAAGGTTACTATAAGGATTTAAAAATCCAAAATAAATTATTATTTATTCAACAAAAGTAAGTAACAAAGTTACCCTTTCGCTGAGATACTCGTTTCTTCGTAAACTTTAGGGAACAGTCTTTTACTTTGCCCGGCGTTTACCTCACTTGCTTAAATCTTCTTTCTTGAATTTTCGTCAATCTAGATTCTGCAGTCTTATTGCTTAGCCCGGAGTTTACCTCCCTTTCTTGAGACTTAAGTTTTCTTGTAATTTGAAGTTCTGATCGTCTTGTGAGCAAGCAAGTGAGAAGCGAGTCTGAGATAAGTGAATAGGATATCTCAACAGGGCAGGGAAGCCTTTATAAACAATTTTATTCGTACTTCTCTGTCAAAATTTTGCTTGCATAAATATTGCCATAAGTATGAACTTAAATACAACTTTTTAATTTCTACAAATAATTATAATTTAGGATGCTACATTACTTCCCACTCTGTTCTTGGCATGGGAGGTAATGTAGCATCACTTCCCATGCCAAGAACGGAGTGGGAAAGTATATTATAATAAATTCATAATATAAAAGAAATAATATTTATTCAAATGTATGCATATTTGGGTGCATTCGAAAATGCACGCAAACATACAAAACATTTCAATGAGTAAAAATAATATTAAAAAAGAAATATATTCATAAAATTAAAAGGATAATCAAATATAAGCATATCTGATTATATCCGTAGATATAAACATACATACAAATATTTGAATGCATGAAAATACAAAATACAAAATGACAATTATAAAATGAAAGGTACATTCAAATATAAGCATATCTGATTTTATCCGTAGGTATAAGCGTACTTACAAATATTTGAATGCATGAAAATACAAAATTCAAAATGTTAAACATAAAATGAAAGGTGCATTCAAATATAAGCATATCTGATTATATCCGTAGATATAAGCATGACAAACAAATATATTTGAAAGCATGAAAAATACAAAATACAAATTGGTATACATAATTAATTATTTATATTAAAATATATTGCAACATAATTTTCCTTGATAATATGTCACTGAGCGCTTTGTATTCTACGTAAGGAGTTCTTCTTCTGTTGGCACTGATTGTGCTGGAACTTCAGATGATGTTGAAGGAGAATCTTGTGGCAAAATATCGGAAGATGACGAAGGGGCATCTTGTTGTAAAACATCTGAGTTTCTCACAGGAGGCATATATGCAGGTTTTAAGCGGTCAATGGAGACCATTTCAGTTTTTCCCGTTGGGTACTGTAACTTGAAACATCGATCGAATCGTTGAATCACAAGGAAAGGTCCAGTGTAAGGAGCTTCTAATGTCTTCTTGATCCGATCAATGCGTATGTAAACATGTGTGCACGTTTGTAAAGCTTCAGGTATGAAAGAAACATCGCGTGACATATGTAAAGGTGAAGATTGCCTGGAATCGAGTTTTTTCATTCTAGCGATGAATTTTTCATAAATACTTCAAATTCTTGTCTTGAAGGATGATGGAAAGAAAGAGATCTTCGGGTAATAAAGGTATTTTTCCTGTCATAACTTGAAAAGATGAGTATACATGGAATGCTAAAAAGGATGATAGGCAAAGAGAGTAACCAATCTGTTTTTCTAGCCATGATTGCAGTTTTCAAAGATCGGTGAAATCTTTCTATTTTTCCGTTTGCTTGGGCGTGATAAGATGACGTTCTAAGACGATGAAAGCCAATCAAGGAAGATAGTTCTGTAAAGAATTCACTTTCAAACTGAGGTCCACGATCCGTGATGACATATAATGGCACGCCGAATCTAGAGATCCATTGTAAGAAAGCGTAAGAGACTGATTTTTAGTGGTGTTCTGAAGAGGAAAGCTTCCATCTATCTTGTATTTCGACCTATACAAATGAGAAGATATCGAAATATTGCTGAAGATTCTTGAATCGCAGTTGTCGGAAGTAAGGGTCCGACAATGCCAATGTGAACAGTTTCAAAGCGCTGGGAAGTAATTTCTAATGGGATAATAGGTTGCTTTGTATGACGATGAATCTTGGAACTTTGACATTGGTGGCAAGATTGAGTCCATACATGAATATCTTTATCCATGCTGGGTCAAAATAGCGCTTCTTCATTATAGAAGAGAAGAAGCTTTGACACTTGGATGAGACATCCTAGGGAGATCTTGAAAAACTTGTTCACGATTCTGGTTTTGTTAGAAAATTTAAAGTTCTAAAATCACAACATGGGCATCATTCACCTGGAGCCTTTTTGGAACGAGATGAAGAGGTGACGACCAGGGAGATTTAGAAGGTTAAATGATAGCAGATTTTAAAAGAGTATTCAGTTTTTGTAATTGGTAATTTATCTTCTGTAAATCGACGAAATTTAGCATAAACAGAAGGAGCGTTACTTGTTTCTATGCGATGAAAAATTTGAGGTTTATATTCAAAATTTTGCAAGGGTTGAAAATAAAGTGAATGTGAGTATCTCAACAAGGCAGGGAAGTCTTTATATACAATTTTCTTCGTGCTTATGTCAAAATTTTGCTGGCATAAATATTGACATAAGTACGAACGTAAATACAACTTTATATATTTTTACAAATTATTATAATTTAAGATGCTATATATATTATATATAATATATATTAATATATATATATATATATTATATATATATATATATATTATAATATATATATATATATATATATTATATATATATCTTTTTCGCGCCCTTGGCTTATATGCCTCTTTCTTATTGTTGCCTGTTTACGTGCGCAGCCTTGTTTTAGCTTTTATGCTATTGTACCGCCTTCACATGAGTATTTTTTTATTTTTTTATTTTTTTTAAAGTTCACACCTCACGGGCATAGCCCTATTCAAGGAGGGGAACTTTCTAGGTAATTTCTACCTAGGATCCGAACTAGGATTCGAACCCGCGACCTTGCCATGCGACTCCATCGCTCTACCGTTTGAGCCACGGTAGCAGCTTTTTCTTTAAAGTCCTTTTTGTCACCAAAATTTTTGCATAAGCCTTCTCAAATCGTTTACCGTCTTGGCTCGCTGCATAACTAACGGAGTCTGTGGGAACAGAGATTCACTCATCTGCCACACTCCTAGCCGGCCTGTCATGTATTCAGCGTTCCGTCTCCATTCATCTGTGCCACTTTCTTGATATGTACATTCGCTTCGTTACAAGTTTTGGAATTATTTTTTTTGGATGATTTTAAAGTGTGGTTTTCTCAGCCGTGTTATTTCTTTATTCAGTGCTATTAAGCCAGGGTGAGTTTTATCAATTGAAAAGTGAATATTTGTTTATATATTTTATGGAATAGTGAAAATAGTGAATAATATATATTTTGTGATGAAATTAATAAATATATTTTGTACATTTAGTAAAATCACTTTTTAGTTTCTTTTTATGCAAAAATGTCAAATCCTTAACACACCTCTGCGCTATTTTTTTTTTTTTTTTTTTTTATAAATTCACTTAACATATTTATTTTTATTGTTATTGTATAAGTGTTATATTATTGTTTATACTTTTTTTTGTAGGATTTTAGATATTTTGGACAATAGGCCTCTGTTTGATTTATTATTATTTATTATTATTATTATTATTATTATTATTATTATTATTATTATTATTATTATTATTATTATTATTATTATTATTTAATAAAGTAAATAAAGGAATACATCTTCCTCCGAGAGAAGCCCCATGGGGGATCACCCCTTGAACCGAAGGGGGTGTAAGCGGGCTTTGAGGCCTCTGCCCGAAGGGCCGAGGCCTTACCCCTCCTAAGGAGTGGTAATGCCAGCTTAACGACACGTAACCTCGTCTGCGACGAGGTTACCACTTAAGAAACGTGTATACCGAATTTCATCTTTCAATATCAATTTCCAAGGTTTTGAGGCTCAGTCCCAACATCCTATTTGCGTGCGTAGCGTAATGTAAACTCGTCTGCGACGAGGTTATCTTATAAGAAAGGTGTATACCAAACTTCATCTTTCTACGGCCATTTTCTACTTGGAGGGGACTCCACCCCCCTCCTGGGGATGCACGGTTACGGTAACCGAGGTTACGTCACCCCCAAAGGGGGGCCAAGTTTGAGGAAGATACCATGTCGCAAACTCTACTCGTTGCTAGGTATGGTGCGGTGCGGTGCGGTGCGGTGCGGTGCGATGATGAATAATGTAAGGCAATAATGAATATTAATTAAACATTTACTATTTATTTATTATTTATTTATTTATTATTTATTAATTTTTTAAATTATCTATTTATTCATTTATTTATTATATTATCTATTTACTTATTTATTTATTATTTGATTATTATTTATTTATTTTTATTTATTTCTTATTATTTATTTATTTCTTATTATTTATTTATTATTTATTTATTTATTTATTTATTTTTTATTAATTATTTATTTATTAATTATTAAATATTATATATTAATTATTATTTATTATTTATTATTTATTATTTATTATTTATTATTTATTATTTATTATTTATTATTTATTATTTATTATTTATTATTTATTATTTATTATTTATTATTTATTTATCTATTTGTTTATTTATTTATTTATTTATTTATTTTTTATTTTTTATTCATAGGTAATTTAATGGTCAAAAATGAATGGTCAAAAACGACCGGTTTGCCTTTCCCGGGTATATATATATATATATATATATATATATATATAATATATATATATATATATATATATATATATATATACTATATATATATAAAAACGATATATATTATTATATATATATATATATATATATATATATATACGCGGAGAATATATTTAACCAGGAAGGGCTCCCCCCAACTCGAACACATTTAGGTACTTTATTAAATAATAATAATAAAATTATTATTATTATTATTATTATTATTATTATTATTATTATTATTATTATTATTATTATTATTATTATTATTATTATTATTATTATTATTATTATTATTATTATTATTATTATTATTATTGTCACAATTATTACATTATCATTATTATCACTGTCATCACTATTACAATTATTGTCATGTCATATATTGTTGCCTTTTGCCTGTTTCCTTTATTTAATGATTGCAATTTATCGTTCAATCCATTTAAATTTCTTCTCAATATATAAATGATTTTGTTTTCTTCATTATAAGTTGGTAAAAGAAAGTTTCCAAAATATTAATAACGCCTTCAACTCCGTTTGATACAAAAACTAATCTAATGTTTAAATTTTTAAAAAAATAAAAATTTCGCATAAAAAATCAATATTTCAAGTTGATGCTCTTA
>JABUQX010092858.1:25000-33215 GCA_015478945.1 Trachelipus rathkii
ATTCAATGTGGTTGTGGTGAGCTGATCTGACTGTATTTTATTGAGTATTAGTCCAGGTCTATGAGAGGGAAACAGGTCAGTCAGTCAGTCGCGCATTCAAGGGAGTCCAGGTATGTAAAAAGAGTCTTTTTTTTGTTTGTATCATATTATAATTATTGTTTATTAAGAGAAAGAGAGAGGGAGGAAGAGAGAGAGAACGAAAGAATGTAGGTTGATACGATTGTGGAATAAAATGTGAGTGAAAGTGAGGGTGGGTAGCCAGACGGCATCAGGCATAAACACCCTATCCTCACCTCCTTTCCTGTTTTCCTTAAATATTATTCTACCTTCCTGTCCACACGCTCGTCTGGCAATTCTTTTGTTTGAAAGTGAATGATTGTACGAAATCCTACAAATAATGTAATTACATATATTGTATAATGTAAAAATGAATAATAATTTTTTTGTATATTACTGAGATTGCCTTTCTGTAGCAATATATTCCGTTTACCATTCTGACGACTGTAATAGGACTGTTGTTTGTCAAGATTTCTTTTCTTGGAATTTAAGGTATTTAATTATTATTATTATTACTATTATTATTATTATTATTATTATTATTATTATTATTATTTATTTATTTACATATTATTATTATTATTGCTTTTTGCTTAATGTATCCATTATTACTATTATATTATTATTATATTCATTATATATTATTTATCTATTAATTATTATTATTATTATTATTATATTATTTTATTATTATTATTATTATTATTATTATTATTATAGTAACTCGTACTTATTATTTTATTTATTATATTATTATTATTATTATTATTATTATTATTATTATTATTATTATTATTATTATTATTATTATTATTATTATTATTATTATTATTATTATTATTATATTTATTATTATTATTATATTATTATTATTTATTTATTATTATCTTATTATTATTATTTATTATTATTATTATATTTATATTTATTATTATTATTTATTATTATCATTTATTATTATTATTATTATTATTATTATTTTATTACAATAGATTATTATTATTTTTATTGTTGAGTTATTTAGCTTATTATTAAAATTATTATTATTATTAGTATTATTAGTATTATTACTTTACTTTACAACTTTACAACCGCTCCCAGGAAGGGTCAAGACCCTATCAGCGGGGCCAGCACTCTTCTGAATCTTCCTCTATCTTCCAAAACTCCATCTTTCCTCAGCTTCTGCATCGACGGCAATCCATGTCTTCTCAATGAGTCATCCACCGAGCTTTCCCATCTCTTTCTAGGTCTTCCTCTTGGTCTCGTTTCCTCCGGTCTCCACTCCCATCTCTTCTTGGCCACTCTTCCCTCTTGCATTCTCTCCAGATGTCCCCACCACCCAATCTGCTGCACTTATATTTTATTTCGATATAGCCTTCACTCCAACCTCTTCTCTTATTCTTTCGTTTCTCTGTCTGTCTCTTCTAGTCTTTCCCATTATCGCTCTCAAAACGTACATCTCCCCCGACTGTATTCTACTATCCTCTCTTGTGGTCGTGCTCCATGTCTCTGCTCCATATAGTAAAATCGGTGTTAACACACCTTCAAATATCACCCTTTTCACCTCCACACTCATTTGTCTATCTATTCAGTATGGGCATTACACTGGCTTTACTGCTCCCCCAACTGAGCCTATCTGACTTGTGATCTCTCTGGGTAACATTTCCTCCCTCTCTTCCAATTACTCCCCCAAATATTTACACTTTCTCCACCCACTTTATCTCAGTCCCTCCATTCTCTATTCTCAACTCTTCTCCCTCCTTCTTCTCACTGACCACCACTGATCTCCGTCTTTTCTGTGTTTATAATCAAGCCGGCCTCTCTCAGTCTGTTGGCAAAACTTATCATCACCTCTCTCAACCTATTACTATTACTATTATTATTATTATTATTATTATTATTATTATTATTATTATATTATTAATTATTATTAATTATTTATTATTATTATATATTATTATTATTATTATATATTATTATTATTATTATTATAATTATTATTATTATTATTATTCATTATTTATTATGGATTGACTTGTATGTTAATGTTTTTTTCAGCTTGTGTTGCTGAAAAACTGGACGATCTATCTTCGTCCAGTTTTTTTTCTTCCTCTTGTTGTGGAGAAGTTCCCCTGAAGGATTGGAAGGATTGTCCCCAGAGATTGTCTCCTAAGATCCAATTGTTTCCCCCTTCATTTGGTCTGCAGCCCTGAAGAAGAAATTACCCTTGACCCAATACCCCTGAAGAAGAAATTACCCTTGATCCAATACCCTTGAAGAAGAAATTACCATTGAACCAATACCCTTGTACCAAAAATTACCTCCTGAACTAATACCCCTGTACAAGAAATTACCCCTGAACCAATAGCCATGTACAAGAAATTACCCTCTGAAAATTACCCCCTGAAAATTACCCACTGAAAATTACCCCTTGACAATTACCCTCTGAAAAATACCCACTGAAAATTACCCTCTGAGAGGTACCCTCTGAAAAATTAACCACTGAATATTCCTATTGGACTTGCTCCATTTATATTTCCCCCTGAAATTGTTCCCCTGATTTGTGTATAAAGAAACTTGTTTTGCTTTATGTACTATTAATTTTTGTTTTATTAATTATTTATTTGAAATTTTGCTTTTGTACTATTATTTTTTGATGCCTTATGAAGTAGTTGTTTGAATTTTGTTGCTTTTGTACTATTATTTTTTTTGATCTTTTGAATTGCTTATTAAATTTTTTTGTATTAATTTGTGTCTTATAATTTGCTTATTTAAGTTTAATTGATTTTTTTTCTGTATAATTGAGTGTATTATAAATTGCTTAGTTTTTGTTTGCATTTATTTATTATTGTATTTAATTTCCTTGTTTATGTGAAAGTGTATATATTTTGTTATTTTTTGACGATTGACTGTAGGACTTAATAAAGAAAAGACAGACTGGTTTTTTTTATTGATTCTTGCTATATTTTATTTCTTATTGTTTAATAAACTTACAAAAGTGTGTGTTATTTTTTTTTCGCTCCTTCATTTTTCCCGACCAAATTTATCACACCCACTCCTTTATACTCTTTGTGGGTTTTTTTTTATAACAACTACATGGTAACTCAACCCACATCTGAGGAACATGACCAAAGGACTCAAAATCGATCCCAAAGTTTGGGATGGGGAAGATCGGTACCTTCACCAACTTGGTCTCGTGAATCTATCGAAGACCGAATTATGTTCAACAAACAAATACCCGAGCCCAAATGTGTGCACACTGCAAAAAGCCTGGCCACACTATGAGCCAATGCAGATTAGGCCGATTGTGTAGATTTTGTGCAAAAACGATGGCATAATTTGAGACTGCTATACATCACAGAACCGGCTTCGTTGCTAAGGAAGTGCGTCACTTGCGTTGTACCAATGCCAGATAAAAGCAATGACCAACTGAAGTGACCCATTCTGTTAAACAAGAACATTTAGGCAAAGGATTGCGCCCACCAGGCGGGAAACTAAGAAAGCCCCCACATGGAGACCTCATGTTAGAGAAGCATGAAGGCCAATAGAGTTGGAGTCTTCACGCTCAAGCTATCCAGTCAACCACCTGCACACAGACTACGCCCCTAGGATACCTACTAATTTCGCGACCAACGGTACTATGAGGCAGGCTGGAACCGACGACACGTCCAACACCTGAGCACGCAGAAGCTCACCCTAGACGAACCCATAAATGAACCACCACAAACACGCCAACCTACAACACCAGTAGCGACAAACAACAAACACACATCACACGCCATCCGCCATCCGTACAACCCGAACGAAACCACAACCACGCAGCAACAACTACCCACCCTACGCCACCTAACCGACACTACCATCAGATCAGCCTAACAAACGCACACAGCCACACAACACTAACCAGGGCACCGACAGGACTCACATCCCGTCGCTTCAAGCCACCATGCTCGTGAATAGGGTGATCAACCTCCAAACAGCAACACGAAGCTAATACCATCCTACCAAGTCAACACACAACCGACTTCCCATCACACTCTTAAATACGCCTTCTACAAAATCTATCACCGTCACAGTGAACGTCTCAATAAAAAAAACTAAAACCTTAAGTAAAAAACAAACAGTCAAAGACAAAAACAAAACACAATAAAGAAAAAAAAAAAAAATAAAAAAAAAACTTCCAGAAAACGCACCGAAAATAAAATATACAGCAACCACATAAATTTACAACTTAGTATACACTAAACAAGCCAAATCCTTATTACAAAATTAAATTCAAAATACATCAATAAAATTACATATAAATATTAAACCATAAAACTGCCACACACCAAAACAAAAACCAAAAAACAAAAAAAACATCTAATCGCCTAATCTTACCAACCAATATAAACACTCAATATAACAACATACTGAGTTATGAAGACAGAAGAAAAAAGAAAAAAAAAAAAGAAAAAAAAACAAAAAAAAAAAATGCAGAATATAGAGACGTTAAAAATTAAGCCATGAAGATGGATTTATCAATTAAGACACAAAACGTGGAGAACAATTAGAGACAAATAAATTCAAATTATAAGAACACAACATAAACACAAAAAAAAAAAATTATAATAGTTTTCAAATAAGAGCAATCTTCAAAAGAAGATCAAAAAAAAAACAAAAAAAAAAAAAAAACAAAAAAAATCTAAAAATAATAATTATGTTACAAAAAACGAGAAAATGCAACAAAATAATTGTTAATGACATTCAATATTTCCTATCAAAAAAAACAAACTACCTTCATAAGAAAGAGGCCATCAAAAAAAAAAAAAAAAAAAAAAAAACATCTCAAATAGAAGTTGAGTCTATTTTTACCCCAAAAAGCATGGTGTATAACTCTAATACCATTACTTAATATTTTTCAGAATATCTATATTCCAAATAATTCATAAAATCAAAACTATCCCAACTCAGAGATAGAGATACATTATATAATTAAAGACCAAAACAAGTTAATCTTTAGCTAACACAAAAATCAGAGGGGCAGAAACAATATCAAGGGAAGTTCAATATTAATTTGCGTGGTAGCATAGCAAGCAAATATGTCCCAGGAATAGAAATAATTCTACTCAAAGTAGACCACAAGGTCGTTAATTTTTTAAGGGAGGGCGCGTGGAGGTAAGCCAGTCTCAGGATCGGAATATGTAATCATATGCGTAATATATTCAGTGGAGGAAGATAGATTTTCGAATGATGGTAAAGATTTAATAACGCAACCTGTAGAGTTTTCATAGGTTTGTTCCTTTTCATAGTCAGGTAATTTTAGAGCTTCGTGTGTAACTTCTTTGCCAGATTGTTATTTTAATTTTTGTAAATAGCCATATTGTCGTCTTCAGTATCCCGCAGGGCCGGGCTCCCCGTGGAGTTTTAGTCATGCGTTATTACGTTGTTTCGACGAGCGGGTGTAACTTTCTTCTGGATGACTAAGAAGAGACGCGGCGTCGGGTGAAGCTTCAATATGAGGGGAATGAAGACCGGTCTGAGAAGAAGAACGCAGAAAAAAAAAAAAACAAGAAAACAAAAACAGAGTTATTAGATATACACTGCCAGTTACCGGTTATCGTGTTCAGCCGACTCAGCCGTGGATAATTTGTTTTAAAGGGATACCCCAGGTGGGGAGCTGGAACCGCTTTCGGAGGCTTAATCATTAAGAACTAATTAACCATACCAGCACCAAATATTCAGCGTTTCACCCTGCATTTAAAAATTGAGTCTGCTCTTCTCAGGTTTAGTTGGGGATTGTTATTTTGACGAATATAAACCAGCTGAGCAGAGAAATTGAGAATCCCAGTTTAATATCAACCCTATCAAGTGTCCGGAGTTAATTTCTTCTTTCCATCTTGACATCCCAAAACAATGCCGAAAGTTATTCAACCTATGTTGGCATAATCAAGCTCTCTATAGTTAGGAGCGTGGGAGGATTGACAAACGGCTATAAGTTGAATTCCAGGAAACGTTTTCTTTATCTTATCAGGGCTCCCTAGGCATGTAAAGCAAACCAAATGAGGGGATAACCACATTTGCCATCTTAGGAGACCAAAAATCTCTGGGACCAATCCTTCCAAAATCCTTCATTGCGGGAACTTTCTCCACGAACAAATGAGGAAAGAAAAAAAAGGCTGGTCACGATTATGAAAATTTCCGTCTTCGCTTCCACTGAGATAATATTTTTCGTTGTTATATCCAAGCAACACAAGCCTGTGGAAAACTATTAAAATTTTTTATAATCAAAACTTACACAAAAAAAGCTCACAATTTTATGGCATCATATTAATGTGTAATCATCACCATAATTAAATGAAGGAATAATTGGTATTGGATAACACTAGTTAAATTAAGGTTAATATGATCTCCATCTCAAAGTAAATAATAATTAATAATGGGAGACTATTATATAAGTTTACACATCCAGAATTATAGTGAAATTAATAATACTATGAGAGTAAATACAATAATAACGAAATTATCTAAGAGTCAATTAATACGTTAAGAAAATGGAATAATATATATGTGGCAAACAGTTGCTCAAAAGTTTGATAAATGAGGATCACAGCTAAAGAAGAAAGTACTGTCTCAACAATAAAAATAATAATAATCTATTGTAATAATAATAATATAACGTTGAAATGAAGAAGCACTAGAATAAAACATAAAATAAAACAAAAAAAAAAACTATAAAATAATAAAATATGCCAAAATAATAAAAAAAAAGGAGAAATAATATAAAAATAATATAATTAGAATATTATTTAATTAAAATGTATTGAATAATATTAAAGCTCAATAACAATAATAATCTAACAATAAATATTATGAAACTCATTAAATGCAAACGACATTAAAATAATAATAATAATAATAAAATTCAAGTAATTAATTGAACATTCAACATATATCAATGAAGAAAGAAGATAAATAACATCGAATTAAGTTAATTAAATAATGAAAGAAAATTGAAAGGAGATAGAACAAAAATTTTAATAAATGATAGAAAATATCTCAATAATAATAATAAATCTTTATTAAAATCTAATGATTAACCCGGATTAATAGTACTCGAGATGTTCACTATAATAATAATAATTAAAAATAATAATAATATAATAATAATTAAATAATAATATAATAATAATAATAATAATAACTGGAGAAAATCAGAGTGAGAGATTAACACACTCACACTCACTCAAATCTATAACTTTCCAGAGCTTAGAGAGACTAATAAATTAAATGTAGCACCTAACTAAAGCTTACTTTAGTATCATCCGAACTATGTAATATAACCCAAACAAGAAACTTAGTGTCCCATCTATTAACAAGAAAAATAGATCGAGTTAAAGAAAATATAAAACAAGATATGAGACACACTTTAACACCTCACAGCTAAAGTAAAACTACATAAATATACCAATAAAAACGATTATAGGCTCACACATTGATTCCACACTCTGTCAAGCCTGTCTCTACTCATAACATAGTTAATATTTGTAAAACACTCTCTCAATCAAATTAAATAAAAATTGATAAACAAGAGCATTTCTAAACCAATAGACCCGATGTTTCTATGAGCATAATGCACTAATCAGACCAATTGGAAAAAGCCTACTTTTATTAACTCTAAATAATCAATAATCAGTAAACAAAGATTTGGTTCATATGTTGAATAAAAGTAAGCATACACGATTTAAAAGAGATATAAATAAGAAATTACACAATATAGACTGCTGGAAGTTTTTCTATAACTGTTACAATGCAATATCATGCCCATTTCATATAAGAGCTAACAATAATTACTGCTGACATTAACCAAACACAGATTCAACGATACAACCGTACAGCACTAATTCCATTTAATGCATATCTCTGTAGAGAAACTTATTAAGATAAGTTCTTATGGTAAGAAGTTTCTCTGCCAATCAATAACCTTTTTACTTTCAATATACTTTATTGAGTGAAAAACTTCTTCCTGACTGAAACTCAAGAGATCTGAAACATGCATTCGAAACTGGTTCTAATGAAGTTTACATTGATGCTATATATTGCCGAACCCTTTATAAGATTCGCTCACAATCTTAGTGCACATAGTTACATCACCGTAATGGATGCATTGTACATCAAA
>JABUQX010092859.1:0-30111 GCA_015478945.1 Trachelipus rathkii
ACTTAACCTGTTAAAATACTTCAAATTTTTAAGATTTTCGCCTAATAATATATTATACATAATTGATTGTAAATTTATGAGAAATAAATCGTACCTTATAGAGTTACTAAATTTGTAATAGTGCAAGATTCGGAAGAAATAAATAACTGAAAGTTCAAGAAATGTAAATTTTTTTATTAAGGAAAAAAATATTGATTTACAAATAATGCATTTACTAATACCTGGCAATGCAAATATAAACACCGAAAACTTGTGTATATTTATCTATTAAAAACGTTCATAGTTTATAATGAAACTCATAAAACTATTAATAAATTCTTTTTCTGTCTTTATATGAATAATTGGTAATTTTCTAATGAAAACATCATCAATTATTTTATATATATTTTTTAATTGCTTAGAAAATTAAATAATAATAAATTATAATCATCAATTTGAACGATTTAAACAATATAATTTCAGACGAAATAGATTTCCCTTTCCAAATCGTAAATTTTTAGAAATTTTGTATTTGTAATGTAAAACGTTTGTGATAGCAAACATAATTATTCAGACCTCAAATTTCTTATTACAACAGGTTTTCACATAAATCTATAATATGATATATATTTTGGTATATATAATAAACTAATATATTAAATTTCAATTAAAAACTTCAATTTAAGACAACCTATTATAAAACTAATTAATAATTCTCAATTATTTTTACTCTAGATAATTTTGATAATTAGTAATTAAAGTTTCTAATTAGTTCAGGTTATTTTTCTATAAATGATTGAAAATTTTTGTTGAAAATAGAAATAACTCAATTTTAAATGACAAAAAAAAAGTTTCAAATGTAGAACTTTTGGAAAAATATAGTATCTTTTATAAAGAGTTATTCTAAAAATTTGTAATGTAGCTTATTGTGAATTATTAATAATCATTAACTGCTATTGTTAATATTATATAGAAGTTAAATTTTTTTTTTATTAAATTGTAACGTTTTTACAGAACAATATAATATTGAAATATTCACTTTGGTATATATATTATATATACTCAAAATATATTATTGAAATTTATTTATAATACGTTCAATTTTAATGTACATAAAGACCTATATTAAAACTAATATTAAATTCTTTTTCTGCTTTTATAGAATATTTGACATTTATCAATATGAAAATATAATATTAACTAATTTTTTTCATAGTGAATATTGCCTTGTAACAGAATTTTTGTTCAGCTTAATCTTCTTAATTATTTATCAATGTTGAATATTAGGAAAAATTCAGTTAACTTTTAAGATTCCAAATCATAATGTAATGTGAATAATTTTATAGAAAAAGCGTTATTTTTAGAAGTTTAAATATTTTATTTGTTAAAAAAGTGCGGTTTTACAAACTAATGAAATATTATATGGTATATATTATAAAACAATATATATAAATATTTGGTATATAAAAACGTCAATTTAAGACATATAAACCTAATAATTATTATTATAAATAAATTTATCTTTTCTGTAGCTGCTTTAAATGCATTGAAAATGAAAACAGGTGTTATATCGCCCTTATAGATTCGAGAAGATCAGTGGTTGGTTTAAAGACTAACTTATAAATATATATATTCAATAATGTTTCTATTAAATTGGATAATAATATATATCGTAATTTATAAATAGAAGATTAGACCTTGTTTTGAAAATTTAATAGCATAAAATAATGTAAATTTAGAAGTTAAATTATTTTTATTAAACGGTTTTTAAAATCTATAATGAATATTTGTATATAATATATAAATAAACACATATATTGGTATTCATATTTATGCATTAAAAAACGTAACTTTAAGACATCTAAAACTATTAAATAAATTCACTTTTTCCAGCTTTTTGAATTTAGCATATTTTCACAATGATGGTTAGAAACACATTATTTTTTTCATAATGCTGAAAAATAATTTAAAAACTTCAATTTTTAAAGATTACTCAAATAATTTCAAATGTTGAAATTATAGGAAATCGTACTTTTAAGAAGTTTTTATATTCGTAATGTGAAACTTTAAGAAAGCGTAATTTTAGAAGTTAAAATATAATTTATTTTTATTTTATAACATGGATGTTATAGTAATATAATAATAAGAATAATATTTGCATATAATTGCAATAAAATTATTTAGAAATTTATCTTTAAATAAATCGTCCAATATGAAAGATCAGTCTACAAAACATATTAAATAATATATCTCTTTTCTGCTTTTTGAAATATGATTTAATGTAAAAACATATTACACTAGTTACATATCTCAAATGGCTCAAGGGTAAGCGATAATAAAATAAAAAACTTAAATTTTCATAAATTAAAAGCAATATATCATAATTTCAAATGTTTGAAATTTAGGAAAAATCTATACTTTTAAGAGTCTAAATTTGTAATTGCTTAAAATTTAAGAATAATAACCGTATATTATATAGGATTTAAAGGTACGTTATAATTTTTTATAAAACAGGTTTTCACAACTAATGAATATTTGGTATATAAAAACAATATAAATAAATAAATTTCAATTATAAATAAAAGACGTCAATTATATGATACTACATATATTATATTATAATATAATAAATAATTAAATATAACCCTAAAAAATAATTATATATAACTATATAATATAAGTACAATACACTACTATATATAAATAATACTATATTATCATAATAATTAATTAATTAAATTCTTGTTTATTTCATAATATGATTAAATATATTCATGTCTATATATTATTTATATATTTCGAAAATATATATGTTGCCTATATATTTTATATATACATGTTTTTATCATAAATTATATTATATTCATTAATAACTATGATATATTATAATAATAAATACTATTTATTTTATCTTTTTATATATTATTATATTAATAAAATATACATCATTATTACTAGTACCAATATTAATAAAATATATTAACTATATTAATATTATTATAAGATATAGTATATATATATTAGTATATATATATATAGTAATTAATACAATATATATACGTAGTAGATTATTATTCTTATATAGATAACATATAACACTAATCTATATAGGTATATATTGGATATATGAAATATTGTAATATATATATTATTATATATATAATTTATATATATATTAACTACTATATATTATATATATTATTATTTCTTTCTTCATTTTATATATCATATATATAAAATCTATATATATCGGTAATTACTATATATATATATATATCAATATAAATATATAAATTTACTATTAACATACGATCTAAAAAATAATATATATATGCTATACTAACATAATATAATAATATATTTTATAAATACATACAATAATATAATCATTATAAGTGATCTTTATTGTTATAATATTATTATATATTATAATATATATTATAATATATTATATTAAGTATAACAGTTATAATATATAAATATAATCATTATTAAATTATGTGAAATACCAGTAAATGATAATAAATTAGCTAGTATATTATTTATTGTTTCGTTTTTAAAAAATTTTTTATTGTTATTATAGAGCAATTATTAAAAAGTACCGTAGAATATAAATCTACTTAATATTTAAGAGTGGTAAATTTTTATTAAATCATTTATTTATTATAATGTATTATATTATATATATACTATATACTAATTAGTTTTACTTTTTATATTTCAAGACAGGTTAGGGGCACACGGACATATTGCTGGGGGTAAGTCGGTTTTCGTAGCGCACTTCCGCCATATTCAGCATCCAAACTCCGCTATCGACGTCCGCACTCCGCACGGTCGCACGTCTTTCGCTAATAATGTGCGACTTTACTAAATGACAATTCTAATATACTATATTATTAAATTATATATAGTCGACATAAATTCAGCTGCGTGTGCAATATTTGAATACATGAATGTAATATTTAAAATCTATTCATAAGTTAGAAAAGTTGGACATCAATTTTACAAAGTAAGATCATATTCCTATCAAAAATAATACTGACATCAAAAATATAAAAGCAGTTGATAGTGCTTGACCGTCAATTTGTCCTCAAAATACCCCACAATACTAAATCTTGCTCTTATTTCAGGTAAGGCTAGGAGAGGATTTTTATATTATTTATGAACACAGTTCACAAACTTCACTTTCCTCGAAAGGAAAGATGTCCTTGGTGAGAGAGTGCTGGTGTTAGTTCACTCGCAGCAGTCCATTGCTAATTTCAGTGTCAGCCATAAAATCATTCTGCTACCTTCTGAAATATTATTGACCATCTGATCAGTCATAAGACAGGTCTTGTTCGGTTCAAGACTTAGAAGAATTCGATGATCTCGAACCGTAGAGTTCGAGGCTAATTGCTCACGTATCAGCGTACGTAGAATATATAATATATTATATTACTAATATATAATATATTTATAGATATATATATTAATATATATATATTAATTAATATTTAAAATATATGATATATATATATATATATATATATGGCAATTATATATCTATTTATTATCATATAATATATATATATTAATTCTAATATTCTAATAATATATCTATAATATATATCTATATTATTATAATATATATATTATATAAAAATATAATATATAATAAACTATATGATTATTATATATATAGTAATAATTTTTTATATACATAATATGTGTATATATATTATATATATATATTTTATATAATATTATTTTATATATATAATATATTATATTGATCTATATATTATATTATCCATATATTATTATATATTATAATATATATTAAATATATTATAATATATAAATATATGGGCCGTGAATCTTGTATTAAAATTAGGACAAGTTATAATTGTGCGTATTATAATTAAGTATAATTTATCATCCTTAGTTATCAAATGAATGTAAGATAAATGAGTGTCTTGTACCATTATTCAGTTACGATCTTGGTTTAACTAGTTTATTCACAAAGAACATAAAGTCTTAAACATAAATTATGTTATAAATTAAATAAAAATTATATTTCTTATATTCTAACCAATAAGATTTTAAAGTAAAACTATACTATTCATTTAAAAAAAAAGGTGGCGACAAAGGAGCGGAAACTTTATTTTGATCCGCACGTGCAGTCGTAATCTGTCTACGCACTCCGCTAGTTAACCGCAACCTATTCTGGTAGTCCGCTTGGAGCGGACTTGCGGACTGCGGAAAGAGCGGAAGTGCACACCTCTGAATTATATATAATATATATATATATATTATATTTAATTATATATATATATTTAATATATTATATATTATATATATATATATTTATGTTATATCATATATATATATATATATTATAATATATATATATATAAATATATATATATAATTTATATATATATATATTATATATTATTTTATATATATATTAGTCTATATATTTTATATATATATATATAATATATATGATATAATAAATTATATTAATAAAAATAATAAAATAGTATTATATATATTATATAAGATTAAATAATGTAATAAAATAATATTATATATTTACATATTACTTATATTTATAAGTATTATTATTATATTAGTATAGTTAAATATTAGTATAGTTTGAACATTAGTATACTTGAATTATATGTAGTATGTATACTATATATATGATTTTACTATTATAATATTTTATAAGTTTATTATATAGTTTGATATATAATTATAATATTATATATTCTATATATTATAATATATAATTTTAATTATAACTACTATAATTATTATTTTACTATATATTAATATATTTTAATTCAATATATATATGACCTAAATATTTATTCTTATATAAATATATATTAGTACAATCACTAATATTTTTAGCATTTATCGGGATAATTTCATAATATATAAATTTTATGAAATTAATATTAATAATATACATATATATACTATATTAATATATATATATATTATTATATATTATATATATATATATATAATATATATATATAGTTATATCTTTATATATTCTTATTATGTATTAATAAATATATATTATATAATAATATATAATATAATATATATTATATATTAATAAAACATATATATTTAAACTATATATATACTATATATCTACTATATCATATTTACTATATATTTATCCTATATAAATTTATATATATAATTGTGGGTTATGGATAGGAAAAGAGTGTGTGGTGGACTTTTCTCTTGAAGAATTAATGAATTTGGCTAATGCAATCTGTGTATAAAACATATTTTCAGGCAAAAGGAAAGTGCACACTATTTAAAAATTACCTACGATTCGTTGATTGAAAGATATGGAACTTAGTGATACAGAAAAGTATATCCTGAGAAGGAAAGAAAGAAAAAGAAGAAAGAACTACTACACAACAACAATAAAATTGAGCAAAAACGTAAATCGCAAACTCTAGAGGCAGGTGTTTACCGGGGGTCGCGACCCAAGGGGGGGGAGCGTGTAACGGGTCACGGTGGGATCAAAAAATAAATATTTAATGTAGGAAAAACTATTTATTATGAATTATATAAATGTTACCAGTTGTTATTTATAAAAGGTATACTTAATAAAAAAAAATTAAATACTTAATGCATCGAAAATAATTTTTTTATTAGGAATAATATATATAATAATATTATATATATATATATATTATATATAATATGTATGTAATAATATATATATATATATTATTACAACCGTATATATATATATAATTATATATATATAATATATAGAATATATAATATATCATAATATTATATTAATTATATATATATTAATATATATATATATAAATATACTATATATAATTATAAATATAATATACATATACTATATATTATATTATTTATATATATTAAACTATATATATTTATATATAATATTATATATATATATATTATATATATAATATATATAAATATATAATATATAGTATATAATATATTAATATATATATTTATATATATATATTATATATATTTATATATTATAATAGTTATTTTATATATATTTAATTAATATATTTTAACTATATATATATTTATATATATATTATAAATATATATTATATTATATATATATATATTATTTATATATATTATTATATTATATTTATTATATATTATATATTTATATATAATATAATGAAAAGAAATAATAAACCATAATATCCATATTTTTTATAAACAGGATCAGATTTGAAATTAATATATTATTAGATCGTGGGAAAATTCACTCGATCGTGGGAAATTCCAATTGCGACATTTAGAACTTATTATCAATGTAATATAATTAACAATAGATATCTATTTCACTATTTTGGAATCTATTTCACAATTTATTTCAAAAAAATGATTTTATTTATTTTCAATAACAGTTCAGTTGAATGGAATCATATCCGAAATACAGACTATTTAAAGACAAGATTTAGCTTCCAAAATCACTACATAGAAGGCTCTTGAAAAGAACATTAGGAAGAAAATTAGTATAATTTTGAAGGTGTTTACTAATAACTGAACTTAGCTGAACAACAACAGTATGTATCGTAAAGATAGGTTCTAAGATTTTATTAACTTATAAAGGGTACAATTGTTATAAATTTTGAAAGAACTTACAAGCCTCTATGATTAAAGTTTTTTTATCAACTTTTTTTTAAAGCCCAAAAACAAAAAATTTTGAGATTTTTTTATTTTTTTTACTTTATCAAACTTTTAAAATTTATTTAAACTTTAACTTTATACCATTTTTTTTATTATAAACTTTTATTGTTATTAAATTTAATGATTCAAAAAACCAATTAACTTCGAGATAATAAATAAAATTAATAAAAAAATAATATTATAATAAATAAGAATAATATTTAAATATAAATTATAATAATATTATATATAATATACTTTATAATATATAATAATTAATAATAATATAAAATATTTTATAATATTATAAAATAGTATAGTTATTAGTAACGATGTCGTATCTTTATACATGTACGTTTACACTCTACACTTCGCGAAAATAACTGAAAATAGAAAATATATAATATATATTAGTTGTACATATACATCTATGTATATTAATTGTAATCTTATACATGCCTATACATGCATATATATGTGCGCATATGAATATATTGTATGTATCTATATGTATGTTGTGTATTACCAATATATATATATTTATATAATATATAATATATATTATATATATTATTAATTATTTACTATTATTATAATATATATATATATATTTATGTATATGTATAATGTAATGTGTTTTTAAAATTTTATATTATTTTCAGTGTAAATGAGTTAGGAATATGTTATCGTTTTGGGTCCTCAACCTAGGTCTCGACTTTGTCCTAATCATCACACTAAGGGTCTTCACGCCAAGTCCTAATCATAAACATTCATAAAAGACGTTCGATAAGAAATTTTTTTTTTGTTAGATTTAATATTTATGTAATTGATTTTTTACGTCAGTACTAATCTCACGTAATATGTCAGCTTAATTCGCAAACAAATAGAAAAAAATATTTACTAATAAACTCATTATAAATTTTGACATATTTAAATTTCATCAGATTGAATTTTGTAGAGAATATTAATATTTATATGTTTAGTATTTAAGGGCAATAAATTAATATTGGACATTTTTACGTAATTAAACATACTTAAATATTTGAGGCAAAGCACTGGACGTATGTGGTGAATCTGTTTTAATATTCATCAACTATAAAAAGGGAAGGGTTTAAGGCACAACTGTCAGAATAACGAACCGAGTTGAGTTAGTCTGCCAATTTTCACCATTACCATAAAAGTCTTCAGGAAATTCTTACTAGTCAGATAAAATTCTAACTTACATATTCAGAGTTGAGAGGAAAGAAAATTAGTTCCTTCTGAATAAATTGTTGCAGGCCTAACACATACAGAAAACATTAAACCCTAAACCGATGTTTCAGACTTGGCGCCCAACGTGGGGCTTATGTGACAAATATCCGGCACAGATAATAAACTGAAAATCAAGAAGAAAAATTATAAAATTCCTAATTCAAAAAAAATTGAAGAAGAATCGACAAGTCAATTTGAATGATACATATTTTTTTTCTTAAAAGGAAAGTGACAATAGATCTAACTCTAAAAAGATAAATACTGCTCAAGACAATCCCAAATATCATACCCTCAAACTTCTTCTTCGGGGCCGAAAAGCCCTAATATCTAACGTTTCTTTTTGCAGAAAGAAAAGGTAATATTCTTCTTCCGAGGCCGAAAACTAGGAAATATATCGGAGTTTGTTGTTCGGAGGTGGAAAGCCATAAAAATCGCATTCTTTTTCTGGGCCGAAGAGCACAACAATTCCAATTCATTTCGTGGACGAGAAATATTCTCATAACTTATATTTTATTACGGATAATAAATTCAAAGATTCATGAATATCATCGAAGAAACATCATATTTAGAAAATTAAGTATAATATCATATTAAGCGTATATCAAAATTTTGGTATCTCTGTTGCTCTTTCACACTGCCAACTTACCTACTCCTCACTAAGAATTTGCCAAGATCTCAGTTAAGATTTATCAACGCTCTTTTAGCTAATATCAGATTTAACCAGACTCTCCTTTGTCCGATTTATGTACAGCTGGAGAAATTAGCTCCTAAGCAGTTTCCTTTTCAAATATTTTAATCATGTGAAATTATGTTGCCAACCATAATGCAAACTATAGTGCTGCATTGACAACGTGAGTTGCTAGGTAAGCTTTGTTCCTTATTGCCATGGCAACACAACAGTTTGCATCTTGGTTGCAAACATAAATTTAAATGATTACAATATTTAAAAAGAAAACTGTTCAGGAACTAATTTCTCCAGCTGTACATAATAAACTCATTTATAGTTTCTTCCAGACCGCCTCCCTAGCGTCAGTCACTTGCTGTTCTGTGGGACATTTTTCAAAATGAAATGATTAATTACGTCGTCGGCATAAGAGTGGATAGATGAAGAAGTAATAGAGAGATCATTAATGAAGAAAAGAAAAAGAGTTGGGGATAGGAGAGAACCCTGAGGTACACCCCTATTTATAGATTTAACGGATGAGCGGTGGCCGTCTACAACAACTGCAGCTATAGAACGTCCGAAGAGGAAATCAGAGCAAAGGATAGATACAGAAGGAGGAAAGTTTAGAAATCAAATCTTTGTGATGCTCTATCGAAGGCTTTTCGATATGTCTATCGTCGCAGTAAGAGATTCACCGAAATGAAGAAGGGCTGAGGACCAAGAATCAGAGAAGGGAAAGAAGAACGCCAGTAGAACGTTTCTTACGAAAGCCAAGCTGGCAATCAGTGAAAAGATTGGAAGACATTGTGATCTTTCTTGGAAAGATCTCTCTCTCTCTCTCTTTTAAATCTTCCTCTTAAGAAGAGATTCGAAAACTTTAGAAAGAACAAAAGTTAAAACGAGAGGACAATAGTTTTAGGCTTGAAAGCACTACCTTATCTTCTCGGTACAGGCTAAATGAGTGCACCTTTCCAGCAGGAGGGAAAGGTCAAAGTAGATAAAGAGATGAAATAGATTGCCATAGCAGGGTGCAAGTTCCCCTCCTTTGGGTTTTAAATTATCACAATTTCTCATTACTTTTGATTTTTGGATTCCAGGTACTTACAGGCTCTAGGTCCCCTATCTTCTCCTGCATCTACTTCATAGTCACCATTGACAAAAAGGAACGCTATATGGTGAGTCCCTTTCAAATGTGGATTTCGAAAAAAATGCTTTGAAATGTCATAACTCAATTGGATTTAAGTCTTAAGATCTACTGAATCTATAAATATATTGGAGGTAGAGCTATGAAGCCGAACTCGGGAACGAAACAAAACATTTTATATTTTTTATTAAGCATGAAATCACCACTCACGGGCAGAGCCCTTTCCAAGGAGGGGGCAAGAATTAAAAGGAAAGAAACCCCCCCCAATCCCATGCCTAACGCAAATCCCTCAGGTGGTCGAAGACGTGAGCTTTAAAGAAAGGAACATTGAATATAGTAGGAAAAACAGATAATGACAAGTTCCACAGAACAGATGTGGCTAGAAATAAGAAGGCAACAAAACAAGCGGGCCTTAGCACCCGTTGTGATATGAGGTTTCCATGACAATTTGTTGTTTGTGTTCAGTCCAAGAATGTTTATGTTGTTCACACGTAAGACGATAGAGTCATCGAAGAAGATAGGAAAGTTGGGAGGTGTTTTTGAGATGGAGATGTGAAGTTGCTTTTTTAAATACTTGAATTTCACAAGATTGCTGTGATCCTACCGAAAAGTTCCATTTAGAGTGGTAAGAATGGACTCGGAAAGCTGAAAACGAGGGTCAATTCTAGATGCAAAAGAGGGAGCAGATTGGAAATGAGTAAAAGAATGGAGAGTTAAGCCATCGACATATGGATGAAAAAGAGTTAGAAATGCAGCTAAGATGATGAAAAGTAAGAATGAATAGAAAATAATGATTAAAAAGTCGAATGCACAATTATCCGACCTGGATCATAGTCAAATTTATATTGCTTCTTCACCTAAAACTTACTCACATTCCAAAGATTATTTTTCTATTTATTTATAAAAATTAACCTAAACGGTGTGAACCACCCTATCAGAAGAAAACAATGACAAATGCATCTGAAAAAGGAAAATAAAAATTCTCCAAAATTTCAAAAGTGTGTATTTAAAATGTAACCATATAAATGGCAATAAAGTCAGAAGAATAAATAGCAGATTAGAGAATGATTCAGAAGATGAAAGCTAGTGAGAAATGTGCAGATTTCTGGATATTAACATAGGTTAGGTGCGGTAGGAATGGGGTGAGTTAGGCTTTAGTAATGAAAGGTTGGAATTATGTTTTTTCAGAATATTAGTTTTTGAATTGTGGAGAGAATTCTGGATAAAGATCTTTTTGTAGCAGTGGAGTTCCCTTGAGTCGTAAAGGTGTTGAGCTTTTCAGTACCAGTTTGGAGACTTTGTTTAGCAAAAAACTAGGTAAAGTTGGGGTGGGCTAAATCTTGATACAAATAATAGCAATGGTAACGTAATGAGTGGATAGTTAAATAAAAATAAGTGTTGTTGACAGTTTAGAAGTAATGTTATAGCAATAAAAATAAAACATTTCGAAAATCATAAGTTTAACAAACTCTCATAAGCCTTAGAAATAAAAAGATGAGCTGATTATACCATAAATGAGAAATCTAGACATTATTTTGCATAACTGAGGCATGGTTAATGTAAGAATTATATGATACCATTCAGATTGAAATAGAGGATATTACTTTATTTATACAGCGTAGAGGAAAGAAGTGTGTGTGTGGCGCTTTTATGTTAAACAGCAATAATTCAATTCTGTACTAATGCACTGACTGTATAATTAATCATGGATTTGAATCAGTGGGTAATATTCCTTATAATAACAACTAAAATGACTAAATACTACTATTCATTTATATTGACTCCTGGCAGATCAGAATTAGTCTGAAATTGTGAAAGAATTGAGACAGCATGCCACAGTAATGAAAAGGTATTAACATAATGGTATTGTTAATTTTCCTGCAATTACATTGGATTCCTGTCTTATTATGTGAACAGTAGTAGTTCTTGCATTCATAAATTGGATATAGATAACTTTGACCTCGATGGTCAAGAACCACAAGTCGACGCACTAACTAATATTCTAATGATGAAGTTATGGTGGATAAGTTAAGAGTGAGGAGAATTTAGACTTAGTGACTCATATATATATATTAGATTAATATGAATGTGATATCGGGCCAGATTGCACAGTTAAAATGAATAAAGATCATAAGATTTCCGAAAGGCGATTTTCAAGAATTTCGAGTCATGCTTATATTAACTGACGGATAAAAGTTTAAAAAGGACAAAACTGTTGTTATATGTGGAACATTTAAACAAATTTTAAATGAATGATTTCATCAGTAATTTTTAAAGATAACGATTAGGGGAAGAGAACACCATGTTTGGTGGAATAGAGAGTAAGAGAGAAAATTAAACGCGTATGTTTAAAATATTCAAGGTAGTAATAGGGAAGATTTTAGGAAAATTATTAGGAAAATAGAAATGAACTAACTAAGTTCAATAAGAAGGCAAGAGGAGAGCAGAATTAAGTTTACAGGAATAGTAATTATAAACTGAGAAGTTTTTAGCTTTTAATAGATTAAAAGTAAGAATAGCAATTTGTCATAAAATCGATGAAATTTAGTGAGTTTCAGATAAGAGAAGTTGTCAAACATGTCAATGCTTTTGCTTCAGTGTTTATGAGGAAAGATTAGATAAATAGTTCAGAGACTAATAGTCTGTATGCATGTAACAAATAGACCTACAGAATTAATTTGACGTAAAAGATCTTAAACGTTTATTAGAATACATATTATCAAGTAACTGCTGGCCCTGATGGTATTTATGGTAGAATTCTGAAAGAGGGTAGTTTAGCAATTGCAAAGGTGCACTGATATTGAATTTTAAGAGATCTTATAACATTGGTGAGTGTACAGATGACTGAAAACAGGCATATTTGTGCCTATTTTATAAGAAAGGTAAGTAAGGAAAGATTTGGTGAAATTAATAAGGCCAGGTTAGCTTAAACTATCTTCTGTTGTAAAGGTTCTGGTCATGTCAGACCACCTTAGAATTATGAATACATGTTACTGACTGCATTACCGGGGAGATCAGTTGAATGTTATAATTTGACTTAGTAAAGCTTTTGTATAAGTTCCCCACATAATGGCTGATGAAAAAGGTTATTGCAATTGTGGTAATAGGTTGAGTGGCTACAGGGTTTGGATTAAAGAGTGGTTGCGCAATAGAAAACAGTGTGCAACTAAATGGGAATCAATCATCATGGGAAATAGTGATGAGTTGGTTTGTCCCACAGGGTTTCATGTCTGGGGCACTATTGTTCCATATATTATAAATGATTTAGCCAGGACTTATAATGCAAGTTCCTAAGTTTGAGATTATACTAAGGTGCTCACTATAGATAGGAATGAAGGATCATAAAGATTCAAATGATCTTGATAAAGCTTCTTGGGTGGGCAGATAAATGCAAATTAATTTTAATAGTAAAAAGTGTAAGTTTCCAGGTTACTCAATAAAAGTTTTAACTACAATATGAATGTGAAGTGTTGAGTCTGTGGACACAAGAAAAAGTTTAGGTGTATAGCAGTAATATTCAAATAGCTAATCAATGTTGTTTGGAAGTAGGGTTGCCGACGCACGGGTGCGGTGCGGGTGCGGTGCGTGGTGCGCTCATTTTGGTGCGGTGGGGTGCGGTGCGCTTGGCTTACTGACTGGTGCGGTGCGGTGCGGTGCGGTGCGGAATAAAAAATAAAAGTGGGTGTAAAATAGGATGTGTCTGTTATTTGTGTTGCGTGTGCGGCCTCCGATCGCACGCCCGCACACTCCCGACAAATTTTTGAAATTAAAGTAAATGAAAAAGAATTTTGAGTTGGACTTAGAAGTATATATTTCTTATTTATATTTTAAATATAAAAGTATAATATTATATATATAAATATATAATAATACTATATATATAGTATATATATATAAATATATTTGTATTGCCCTTCATAAGGTGTATGGATATAGATCATCAAAGCGAATAAGATGGAAAGCCAGGTTTACCAAAGTAGTTTGGCCAAAGAATAATAACGATGTAGGATCATCTAAGTTTAGTACAAACACCGCTCAGCACGTCTGATATTCCTATTCAGAGTTTTATAAGAATTAACAAGTGATAGGTAAACTAAAGTTCTTTCATTACGATGTTCATTGGCATCATTCTGTAAAAAAAATGTAACAGAGACTATATATTAGAAGAGAAGAATCATATCGTCTCCTCTATCATTTCTATCCTTTGACTGTCATTGTATGAAGGAATATAATTTCCTCTCTCGATTACTCAGAAAGCGGATGACAAACAACCTTTGTGCTGATTACTATAATGATATTTAAAGATGAGTACCAAAGATTCAATTTTGTTTAGAAGACTTGTCAATGAATGGGAAGACTTATTTATGAATCAGGCATCCGTACTGGATAAAGAGATTAATTAAGTCTTGCAACCTTAACATAATTTCAGAGTAACGTAATGTATTCCTGAAAGTTAGCGACTTTAAATTCTGCTTGTATTTTATTAGTTCTTACTGAGCCATGTCGAATTATTAACGTCCGAATTGACTATACTTGAGTGAACTTGCTGACCATTTGTTTGCAGATGTCAAACTATTCGATGAGCATTTTGGGGCGTTTTTAGAGTTTTTCCAGGCAGAGAACAGTAATTCATGACACAGGAGTGAATCTTGGGAAAGATTGCCAATTGCGCAACATCATAAAGATACCCCCTGAGAATTCACCTGTATGAAGTTCAGTGAAAGTTCAGAGCACGATACAAAATTGGCTTCCTGACAATAATTGTAACTGGCATCAACTACTCGGAGTAAGCAAAGTAAACTGTGAATGAGTTCTGACCATTCGTCGTTGGACGGAAGCTAACTTGGATGATTTTTGATAGAGACTATTAATTCTGAAACTTTTGTTATTTAATCCTAATGTACATCTTCTTTGGCAAATAATATCTCTGTATTATTCTTTGAGTATTGTTGTGAGAGGGACTCTGATATTTCGCAATGCAGAACAACAACGCAGAATTTCACTGTGACGATAATTTAGAGATACATTCATTACTATAAATTCTGTAAATTTACTACATCTATCTTATGATTTTTCGTTTCATTGTCCATACATTTGATTATTTTATCATAGTTATCAAGAGTACATCCTGATGTGTTCTTAAAGCTGGAAAATATGGTTCCATTATCCTTCTCATTTTCCTCTCTACAATTTCCTTGTCATTCTGTTCATTTCCTAAATATTATTACAATTAGCAAGTGTACGTTATGCCTTGTTCATGCAAACAATTATCGGAAGTAATCCCACAAACACACCTGGAATAAGATACAATATGCGGACTTAGTACTTACTAACAGAAATTCAGTAACCCAAAATAAAGATTTGAGCGAATATATCAAAAGAGATCCTATCAATATAATATGCTAGATTTTCGCTGCAATTCAATTAATGGCATACCTTGAGGCGCACTAGTGCAGCTATCTAATCCAATCTCTCACAGACAAGTTGTTAAATTTTCTAACAGGTTCCGTCAGAACATTTAGAAAAGGGCCAATGTAATGCAATAATTTATTTTAATATTGGGTAGGAGCTACCGTCTGCGAAATTATATATAGATATATTATATATTTTATATAATATATATATTTATAATATATACATATATAAGTATATTATAATTAATTATATAATTGTATATTTAATATAATTTTATATATATCTATTTTCTTCTTTCCCAAGACTGGGTGTAGGAACATCTGAATTGCATCGAAAAAAATATAAAGTAATATGACAGCAGATGAAAGAAAACACCAGCTTGACCGCCCCTCTATACACTAAGTAAGACCGTCGCAGTACAGAAAATCAACCTAGCTCACGAGCGAAACGACCTCACTAGGCATAATCGTCAAGGTAAGGTTCATCCCCTGGCCAGGTGGGCCACAAACATACCCTCACAAAACCTCATTCTCTCCTAATGCACCTTTTATTCTCGTCTCTGCCAAATCTCACACCTCTCTCTTCAAATTCGTTCACTGACTCATCACTTTTGTTCGTCTTCCAGCCGTTGATTTCCAAACATCACAACTATACATCCGCTTAACAACCGACTGTCATTTGATACTATAAGTCCTTAATATTTAGTGCTAACAATTATCTTCTACCTAAATCTTTACAGCCGTTGTACTACTGTTCACCCTCTCCTGAAAATTTGCTAACATTTTCACACATCTAACACACTTATATGATGATGAAATGTGCTGGGTCTTTTTCTTTCGACGTTATTTGTCATACTCTTTTACTAGCTTTTTTTCCGGTGCAGTTAAAAAGACTTAGTCCTTTTACTACCACGCATTTAATATGCAACAGCTAACCATCCTGACCTTCACAAATTGTCATAATACAATTGCATACATCTTTCATATTATAAGCAACAAAATACCCTCAAACTAATATTAAACTACAGACGCCTGTATAAAGCTGATCCACAAACAACAAATAAATATATAAACAGAGAGAATGTCCCTCATTACAAACATAACTACTATCCTTATCTACGCTTACTTCAAACCACTATTGTACACAACACTGCAAATCTTCAATAATACAAAATCCTCTAAATCTCTTACAGATTCACAGCACACAAAAAATAAATGCATAAGAAGTAGGGCAAGGACCCTATCCACCAACTCAAAGTTACTCCAACCATCAAACATTTAGACACCTACTCAATTCTTTTCAATAACCCATCCATATACAATGAATAAACAAAACAGAGGCAATAACACATCACCTCATCCGCTATTAAGTAATTAAACAAATCATTATTTGAAGGGAGTACTAAATAAGCACCACTTTCCCCTCAACAACACAAACCACACAACAAAAAAAAAAAAACCAACAAAAACACATCATACAAAAAAATATGACAAAAAAAAAAAATTACGTTCCTTATCGTCATAACTTTTGATTACAATCGAAGCCACCACACACATTCTTACCTAACACTACCAAAGGCTTCCACTTTCAAATATATCATAACGCTGTTGCAATCCAAAATTTATTCTTCTTGCCTCCATCAGTTTTCAATCACTATATTTCAATTAAACAATTGATCCACCACGCACTCTAACAAACTACGCATCACCTTGTTCTTCACTATATCATCTTCGGTATTGAACGCAACTCTTTCGACATAAATACCAGCATATATCTTTCATACAAACTCAATAACTAATTCCTAAATAATAATGTCCTACATTTCCTACTCTATACAGGGTATGATTATAGCCTAATCCAATCCATCGGAACTATACCTCATAAACGCCTTATTATAAGCACCCTATCAAAATCCACATCATCACCATCCTCGCTCCGTTTGATCTTTCACCAGTATTTCATCTAACTTAAGATTTACATTTTCACTTCATTCTACCTCATTACTTCTCCTGTGCTAATGACCTCATTCCAAATACTATCTTCTTGCACCCGATCAACCACTACACACAGCACTATCATCTTCATTTACTGTTACTCTTATATCAGATTTTGAAGTGTCTTTCACAAACTCACACCATATTCACATTACAAAAGCACCATCCCTATTCATTATTTCAACAGGTTACCCTTATTCTCATTTAACCTTTCGCCGCTTTCTCTTCAGAAGAGCTTCCTATTCCTGTAAGTCCCATTTCCCTCCCTCCAATGTCATTTTTACATCTTTTACTCTTTTATTTACCCTATTAATATCTCGCAAAAATTTAATTTCCAAACATTTTCTTTGAACTTCATAATATATATATATATAGTATATATATATATATATTACTATAATATATATATATTATATATTATATATTATAAAATATTATATATTACTAATATATATAATATAATTATTATATTTATATATATTATATACTATACCAATATAAAATATATATAATATATATAATTATATTTATATAATATATAATATATTATATAATATATATATAATATATAATATATATATATAAATATATAGAATTAGGAGGCGAATATTTCGACAAATATCTAAAAAAACGACATGAGACAACTAATATAGAAACAACACACATTCCTATAACCAATTTGAAACAACATTTGACCTAAGTTCACACTTAGTGACTCTTCTATAGATACATCACCTTCGCTCCTATGAGTAAACTGACAACACAGGTATAACTTCTAATTTTAATAACTTCTCTCAAAAGCTCGCATCACTCCCCAAACAACTAAATCGTTTAATTTTTCGGCACTCATTGATCGAGCTGATTGGGGGCTTGCTCGCTCTATCGCTAATATAATTGGAAATGTGGCTGATAATTTTCAACTTGGTCTTGCCACTCGAGAGCTGTAATCGTTGACTGGATGAGCAGGTTCAATTCATTTTTTTTGAAACTAAATCTTTCTCTCCACATAATCAATGGTTCGATAGTGCTTTTCCTACATTCAGAGCTGAGACAGCGCGTATCAGGAGTGGAAAAAATTCGTCTACTATCCCCTCTGCTATTTTTCATTCAGGCTTAGAATCGTGCAAGGGATATCTTTCGCCGAGCAATAGAGGGATTTCATCAACGAAAGTGAAACGAATCACGTAGTCCCTATGACAAATTTTCTGGCATCAGTGTCAAAAACTCTCTAACAATCTTTGTAAATCTCTCGCTCCTCTTATCGATTGATGCTGTGTTGCTACCTCTCAACAAAGGAATAATTTCGCCTCCTATTTTCTCTCTATTCAACCCTGGAGATTCTGCATTCCTCCTCCTCCCACAACTATAAAAAAGAAATCTATTCTTTGCTGTTGTTACATTTATCGGTACATGGCTCTTAATCTATGATACGTTAGGAAGGCGGTGGCCCCCCCCCGCCGCAATTGGAAATCTTTCCCGGTTATGAGGAATGTGTTCAGCTGACTCGTCCCTCGTTCAATTATCTATTCTCTATGTCTCAATAACCTACACTTCCCCTAGTGCGTTTTGAAGCAGCCACATGTCCAAACTCTATTCGAAAAAAGGAGCCGTCTGACTTCTACTATCGCCCTATATCTCCACTTGTATTTATCTATAGATCTTTGAACCTTCAAACTCTCATTTTAACATATGAAATCTCTTCTTCTTCCGTCCGCCAGTAAACGAATACTTTCGCATTCAAGGTCTAACTGATATACTCCTATTTAACCAATTTTGTTTTTCGCTTTAGAAACTAACGTTGGAGACTTGCGTATGATGCCGCTGTGACATATGCAAGATCATTTGACGGGTATAGGTATGACGTCATGCTCCGATAACTCCCTCCTTTTGGTTCTTTCCTTCCTTTTGTTCTTATGTCTAAATTCTTTTCAAGTCGCGACAATATCGTGGTAGTTGATGGAGTGACTTATCTTCTTTTTCTGTAATAGTTGGTGTCCATCAGGGTTTCTGTCTTTAGTCTCCTAATTATTCCTACTTTTTATCTAATGATCACTTCCGCTGCATCCTAACTCTAATCCATCATGCTGATGACTCGACAGTTCATTCGTACACTCAATCAATTCTCGCTCCACTCTTTTACCTCTAGAATTTCTCTCTCACTAATGATTCCGATTCTATTCCACTGATACTCGATAGAATCTCCAGTGGGGTAGTCTCAACCTTGTGGAAATTCAATTCTTTAAAACTACACAATTTTCTAAAATCTCCTCTAATAACGCCTCACTAACTTCCTATTCTTTCGACGGTCTCTCGTCTCTGTTGACAATTAGTTTTTGTAGCATAAATACAAAATTTTTTTGGAAACCTTCATCAAACGGTTTTGATAGGGCGCTTTAAAGAAATCTGGGAATTCTGTTTATATGCGAGGACATTCTTCTCTTCGTCAGTTAACTCCAGCTATAGCAGAATTTTACCGTCTTTGTGGAGTACTGAGTTCCGCTATCTTGGTGCTCTGGTTTGTACCCTCGGCTTTTGGAAAGGCGAACAAAGCCAAGGTTTAACAGAACGTCCTGTACTTCAGTTCACTTTTGACCGCTCTAGTCTTATCGGCGCGAATTGTGGTTTTATTCTATTCTATAGGTCCGCAAGCTGCAGGTGTTCAAGGAACTTACCTTCCGTACCACTACGTGTTAAGAGCCTCGGTTGCAACATGGTCTGTGTCTGCGCGAGTTTTGTTAGATATATTAGTATTCCAGGCTCACATCTTTCCTCCGTTCTTCTATTCCTGCCACTTCTAAAATTTAGTGGAACTCCTTCCATATTCTTGTTTCCTCGAATTATCTCTTCATTTAAAGCCTGTCTAGTCTCATCTCGTCATGTGGCGCTAACTGGAAAATTTGCGTGCAAACCTCTTCTGAATAGGGCTCTGCGTGATGATGGTGACACTTTGAATATATATAAAGATTATATATATATAGATAGATATATAATATATATATATGAATCATATATATTATATATATATATTAAATATATCTAGCATCAATCAACACAAAACCGTGATATAATTATAATATATATATATATTATATATAATATTATTTATATTATAATAAATAACTATATATATTATAATATATATATATATATATATATATATAATTATATTATATATACTAATATATAATTTATATATAGATTATATAATATATTATATATTTAATAATTATATAATAATATATATATATATATATATATATTATTATATATATATATATATATATAGAAATATCTTTATTATATAATTAGTGATGAGACGAACTGAATTTTATTGCATAACGCTGTTGCGTGTGTTTTGTCTTCTACATAAATGACGAATACTCGTTTCTGGCATTTACGTTGAGAGTTCTTAAATTCTTCAACAACAGCGGTTGCGGTAAGCTGATCTAACTTTCACGTTATAGTTTGTATCATCGGCATGAAGATCTCGCATTTCAACTATCGGGTGAGAGGAAACATATTTGTTGTCAATGCCCAAAAAGCCTTAATCTTCAAGCTTGCTGTTGATCCATCATCCATTCTATGCGATAGCTAACGATTGCTACAGACAACGACTGTACTAATCTAAAATGAGGAGAGTATATTAGGTGAAAATCGTCGGCATGGATGATAGTGTGATGCAATAGAAGAGAGTCTTTTATGAAAAGTGAAAGGAGTATGGAGATAGACAAGAACCATGAGAAGAATTATTTAGGATTACACAGAAGAACGGGTGATTCACAAAATAACTGAAGAAATAGAGGATCAAGAAATCGAAAAGACTAGCAAAGAATAATCGCTAGATCAGAATACTCAAGAAAGCTGATTGTAGAGAATAGTGAAAGCTGGAGTATTGAATTTTTCAAATCTTCCTGCTAGTATATTATATAAATATACACAAAAAAAAACAGAAGTTAGAAAGACAGGCCATAGACGTGAGTTGAGATTAGTTCCTTTTCTTTACAGTGACTTTCCAAGACACGAAAAGGCAGTATGAAAGAGAAGAGAACGAATAAATATTATAACAAGCAGACGTGCAAGCTTGAAACACACAAGTTTTGACAACATTATACTGGAGGAAATCCATCAAACCAGAGCTTTCTTAAGTGTAAGTCTCTGAAAAAGCAATAGCTAAAACCATTTGATGAAATTACACATTATGCAAAATATATGTTGGAGGATTTGGGAGAAGCAAAGAAAGCAAACTGGAAGTGTCTAAAATGGAATTAGAAGCAAAGGTTAGAGCAAGGAGTTCAGCTTTAGTGATACATAAATAGACGTTTTAGGGACGAAATAAAAAAAAAAAAAAGGCAAGGGAATGAGCAAAGTTAGAATTAAACATATATTGAAAAATTCAGAAATGACTGAGAATAGAGCCAGTAAGATTTAATCTGCAATTTTCTATCAAAAATAATTTTTGTTCACGAACTATATGCTTACGAATGAAGTATTTTATGGAAGGCAATTTGAATGGATCTGAAATTGAAGATGAAGTTTATCAAAAAGGCATTATCCTGCCGGTTAATATAACGAGAGAAAAAGAGTTAACCAAGTATCTAAGTTTAGTTGAAGGTAAGGATCATGGGGCGCCTCCATGGTAGAGAGAATTAGCTCGCGCTGCACACCGAGGAACCCTTCCACTTAAACTGTAGTCTTCCGAGGGATCCTTTCCTCCCAAGTAGTCATCCCAGTTGCAGCACCGAAGTGCCAAAGAAGTTTTCTCGCCGTAGGCGTGGTCTTTCCTGGGGAAGACTTGAAGAGATAGACAGAGAAACAGATATGAAGACTCATGGATGACCTAGAGAGGAAAGATTTAACGAAATAATGGATAAGAATAGAGATTAGGGAAAAGTCTAGAAGTTGTCATTCAATTTTAGACGATCGAGATAAGACAGTAGGGTGAACTGCCGCCTACCTCTCAGGTAATCATGGATGAAAATCGTAGCAAGTTCATCAAACTTATCTTGAATAAAGGAAAACAATTGATCGTGTGACGTTAAATACAAGAAATGACGATTTCAGAAATTAAGATAGAGAGAGAATGTGTCTAATTTATTATACAGATTAGCATTTGAGCATTATGTAGAATATGGAAAACTCCAAATCTCAAAGACACGGAAAAACATCATTGACACATTGGCACAAATGCTTTGGGCTGAAATTGGGAAATGAATAGTAGGAGTCAACAGAGTTAGAGTTGAATTCAGTACGCTCAAAACCTAGATTCGTTAGCAATAAGAGATAGTTTAGAGGAGGATGAGGGATGTTCATCAAAATGAAAATTAGATTTTAAACCTAGAAGGTTGCAGAATTTATGAAGGAGAACGTACATCAAAACAGGCCGGTCATATTCGGACGGCACAACTCCATACGAGGCGTCAATGACTTAATGCTGATGAGGAGGGAGAAAGGGTTATTTTGAAGCACCTTATAGGTTTCCGAACAATTCGCTGGCGCCATTTTTATAACATTTTTTATTTCTTTATTAGAGCTAAGTTTGTCTGTATATTGTATTTATGTGAGAGTTTAAGGGAAACTTACCTCCATGTAATAAGAATGTGATATGAGCACAAAAAGAAAGAATAATTGGTTACTAGAGTGCATGGGGATGTACCTAACACTGCTCCATAACAGAGATCGTTATTCCACTTCTCATATATATATATAATATTTATTAATATATAATATATATATACTATATATATATATATAATATATATATATAAGTATATATAATATATATATATATATATTATATATATATATAAATAATATATATATATATATATATATTAATAATATTATCTAATATAATATATAATATATATATTCGTCGGGCGTGCGGGTGCGCAATTGGTGGTGCGAAGCGCTGTGGTCCGGTAGTTCGGTCGCGGTGCGGTGCGTGCGGTGTGGAGCGAGGTGCTCATCGAAGCATGTTCACGACCTCCGGGCGGTGCTCTGCAGGGTCGCAAAAATCCGGAGCTCGGCCAACACTATGTTTGGAAGCTAGAATAAAGCTAATAAGATGTGTTTGTGTATAAATGAATGTTTGTTTACAAGAGCAAAGAAGTAATAAGTAAACTGTATAATAGCTATGTAGGCCATATAGAGTATTGGCACATTTGGGCCTTTTAAAGAAAACTAGGTATTAGAGAGAGTCACGTAGAGCAACAAGATATTTCGTGGGTTTGAGGGTTAGAGCTCATGAGGATATGCTGAAGGGTTAGAATTGTTTTCTGTAGAAAGGCGATTTCCAGAGGGGACATGATACAAATATTAACATCTATTGATAACATAGAGACCAAAATATTTTCATAGTAGATACATGGACAGGTACTCAGTGGGAAATAAGAAATTAGAGAAGCATGCATCTGATATAAGATGAATAGCATGCATTAAGTAATAAGATTACTTTGTTTGGAAAGGTATTTCCAGAAAAGGTTATCTTGAGTGGACTTAGAAGCAAATAATAAGTCTTTTAATGAGTTATTGGGTCATTCATATTGAGAGCAATAGGCGTTTTTAGTTATAGCAGTTATTGTTAGATGGATGTTGCATCCACTTAGTTATTAATAGATGTGGATTGTTGGGTATAATTTATACATCATTAGTTTGACTAGCACATGTGGATTTGTAGCTTACACAACTGACAAGCCTAGGGTGCTTTGTGATTTGCATAGATGGTGGGTAGTGGGTTAGCGGGCAGTTGATAGCCATGTGCTTTGTATGTCTCTATATACCTAAGTACTAAATATCCTATAATAGTTATATATTACTATATATATATATAATATATATATATATATATATTATATATTTATATATACGTATATTATTATATATTATTATATATATATATATATATAGTAGTTATATTATAATATTAAATATACATACCTTTGAGAATATACAGGTGTTCATATATTCTAGGATAAATGTGAATATATTTAGTATATATATTAATAATAAGTAGCTCGCTAATTAATCTCATAATGTACCTCTTAAACTACACACACTACAAAGGAATGCTTAACTATAAGGATACATTTAGTTATTCGTAAAATTTTACTTAGGAAAATTAAAAAAAAAAAAAAAAATAAAAGCTGTTTTATAAATAAGTTATAAATTAAAGTAAATACTGACATACCTTGAAATACAAATATTAGCGCATTTTATTTATGGCTTTAGTGTAAGTGTAAGAAGGTTTTAGTGAAGATAGGACAGGTTCCATTTTACGAGCAGTAAAAGCCTAATAATTATAACATACAGTAGGTACTTAATGGTGAAAATGTTGAAATGTAAAAGAAAATGTGTAAATTTTGAAGGATAAGGGAAGTTATATTTCCGATTAATAATTACAATGCAGGTATACAATTATTCTGCCGTAGTGAAAAAATCCTTTATCAATGGCGTTGTTAGTGTTAATTAGTAATGCAATTATATAGGTTTTGTGTTTCGTGCTGATATTGAGTCTACCAAAGTAAAGTAGGAGTTGGGCTAGTAATTAGCACAGTTTTCAGATTGTACATTACTAATTAACGTAACTTACGTGCCTTTAATTGGATGGATGGTGTTTAAAAGCCCTAGAAGAATACCAAGTGTTGACACGAAGAGGTGGCAAGGATCGGGGTCTTTCCGGCCTTCCAGGGAAGACCAGGGTAGGATATTCCCCCTGAAGGATGGTCTTCCGAACCCCCCTTTGAATTGTTTGGTGTCGGGCGGGTCCGCTCCTAGCGGGAATATGGAAAGTCCCTCTCTGTTCCAAGTCACTGAGCCCCCTACTGGCAGCATTTATATAATATATAGATATATATATTGAATTATATATAATATATATATATATAAGTTATTAATTAATATATTATATATGATTTATATCATAATTTATTATTATTCTTACTTATTTATAATTTCCCAATAACATTACGCAGATCTAAAAAATTTATCCTTTTAGTGTAATAATACTTTTTTGAGATACATATGACGGCTAATCGGGAGGGCTGGCATCTATATATATTATTATATAATATAATTATATTATATATATATATATATATTAATATATTATATATAACTATTATATATATATATTTATATTGCTTATATATAATATATATATATGGACATGTATAAGATTGATTCCGTTAGATATTAAGGTTAGGTTAATTATAGGTTAAGTTTAGGTTTGATTAGGTTAGGTAGTTACGGTTAGGTTAGGTTAGAAGGTTAGGTTAGGTTAAATTTAATGTATTTACCGTAAAATTATTTGAAATTTAGATACATGTTTTTATTGATTTTGTTCTTCGAGGTCAACCCTCTTATAAAATTGCCCTAGATTAATTATATATATTTATATTAATATATTATATTTATTAGAATATTATATTTATATATATTAATAAATATAATTATAATATTATATATATATATATATATATATGTTTATATTTTAATTGACGGCAAGAGAATGAAAATCCAATCACTTAATGAGAGAGAGAGACAAGAGAGGAGTGAGAGTAGAGAGAGAGAGAGAGATGAGAATGAGAGGAGAGATGAGACGGAGAGAGAGAGAGAGAAGAGAGAAGAGAGAGAGAGAGAAAAGAAGAAGAGAGAGAGAGAGAGACAACGAAGAGCAGGACAGAGACAGTAGAAGACGAGACAGAGACAGAGACCCAAGACAGGAACGAGAGACGAGACAGGACAGAGACGAGACAGACAACAGGACAGACATACCAGACACACTTCTTGGCAATTCTACCTTATTTCTATTCAACTATAAAATGTTCTTTCAGGATTTCAAATCTTGGAATGGGATCACCCTCAGTGCTATTTTATACCAATCACATATTATAATACCATAGACATAATAGGTCTGTTAAACACATCTAACTGCAACACCCTTTATATTAATATATATGTGAAATAGCAAATTCGTGTGATGTTTACATATTTAACACAGACAGACAGATGAAGTCGCTGGATTTTGTGTTCTATACATAAAGGAGTCTTCAACAAAGAACAGAATATTCCATGGTAGTGCAACCATGTGTATCAGGTTTGGCCGTTAGTGAACCAAAGCCCAAAATATATCCTCAGAGAAAGATATATTTTTACCCTGCGGAATATAAAGAGAGAAATGGACTTCAGAAGATAGATAAGTGATCGGAGGATCAGAGTTGAAAACGATTTAAATCAGAGATCAATGATATGGTTAGAAATGACAATTTCCAAGCAATTTGTCTCATAGAAAAACGTAGTTAAGTTTTCATCTGTATAATGAAATGATTTTTGGGTCTTGTGGTTAGAGAACATTGAATAATTTCAAAAATTTTCTGTGAAGATGATAAGAGAGATTTCGAATTATTTTGTGATTTAAGAGAGGCAAAATAAGTTATAATAGTCAGTAGAATTGTGTGATAAAATAGAGAAAAAGAATTGAATTTTTGGTTGATTGGCAAAGGGAACTAAAGAATTGAATTTAGAAATCAGAAGACCGAAAAATAGAAACATGGTAAAAAATAACATTTCTGGACATTTAGCGAATATTGCTTTGACTGGAAAATCTAGAAATGGGACGTAAGGAGGAAGGAATCATGTTTACTATATGTAGTTTTCATACACCGAGTTTGATTAAGAAAAAGAATAATTTTTGAAGGGAATAGGATCTGGTGTTCACAAGGGAAAATAAATTGGACCGTCAGAGTATGTATATTAAATTAAGTAGAGGAGTGTACCGAAGACAAGCTGAAAAGGCTCGCGGCACAGCCTGTCAAATAGAGGCGGCACTCAGGTGATATTGCTAGGTGAAGTGGTCGTGTCTGTGATAAGGTGATAGTAAGTTTGACAGCCCCTTTTTGCTCTCTTCGAGATTTTTTTAATCTTTTCCCTTATGATTGCGACCAATATAAGGTGATGCAAAAGGACGAGGGCCTAAATGGACAATAGCTTGTACTAAGATGATGGAGATGAGCGCAAAGAGAAGAATTGACCGGAGTGCAAGCGGGATATCATACACCTTAATCTATATGGCAATCATGGCACTTTTTCATCGTTTAAAGAGATTGCTTATGATCCCTATAATATATATAATAGTATATATATATTATATATATAGTATAATTATATTTATATCATATATATATATATATAATGTATATATATATATTAATATATATATCTATATACGGTATATATAATATATATCAATATATGATATATATATATAGATTAATATATAAATATATATATATATATTAATATAAAATATATAATATATAGTATAATATTATAATAAATACATGTAAAATTAGTTGTATGTATATAGTAATTATATATTATTATATATATATTACATATGTATATATAAATTGTATATATAATATTATATAATATATATATAGACTATATAAATATTATATATATATATATATATATATATATATATATATATATATATAATTAATAGTTGTATAAATATTTATTGTAATTACGTTATGTTGTAAATATTATATTATATATTTATAATATATATATATATTATATATAATATTAATAGTATAATAATATTATAGTATTATATAAATCTATATATATATATAATAATAGTATAATATATTATATATATATATAATAAATATAATTAATAAAATAAATAGTATAATATATAATTATATAAAATTATTATAAATAGTATATATATAGTATATTATATAAAGATATATTATACAATATATATATATATAGATATTATATATTTATATATATATAGATTAAATATATATTATATAATAGTTATATATATATATATATATATATATTATATATAATATATATATTAATATTATTATGCTTACACTGGTTGGTAAAAAAACAGAGGTGTAACTGAATTCCCAAAAGACGGAAAATAACTAGAATCAACGGTCAAGATTAAAAAGCCGATGACTTCTATAAGTTTAAGTTTCGAAGTGTGCAAATCAAGAATTAAAAATACATAAAAGATAGTGGTATCCCATGACTTTACGTATGAGAATAAGTTAGATGGAGTTATTTGTGGTCTGGTCGGAGAATTTGAGAGAAAGGAAGATAATGGTGGTTTAATACTTTGCTGTGATTTAGTATGAAATGGAAAGCATTGGTTGCTTTAAATTTTGATAGCCTTATATTAGGACATCCCATCGTTCCTTATATATTTGTTTAAATGAAAGAACATGATCGATTATTTTGATAAATGTTCATTCAAGGAAAAAAGGCACCAAAAATCATTAGGTTCAGTAATAGATTTGATTTTGGGTGTTTTCAATGATGCATTATAGATGTGTGAAGTTATGATTAGTAGAAAGATAGAAGGAATTTAGTTTTGAAACATCTAGAAATATCAATGGTTTCTTCCCAGATAATGAATTATGAGAAAGGTTAGAGAAAGGTGCTCGATCAACCATCCTAGACAATTATTATTTCTGCTGAATAAAAGTCTTTAAATTGAAAGAAAAGAAGGAATGTACAGAAGATCCCAAGTAGAATACGAAGTAATAAATCAGATAAGATCATCAATATTAAAAAAAATAAAAAGATTTGATATATATGAATTGCACACTTCTATAATTTACGAAAAAGAAAGAAAAGATTTTTTAGAAAAGGTAAAGATAGGAAAAGAGGAAGCTTTAGAGATAAAGCGTTGTGCACTTCTATTGAAGCTTTCGATAAGTTCATCACTGTGAGATTGTCTAAAATCAACGGATATGAGAAAGGCAAAGACAAAATATGAAGGAAGAAAGAAAATCACACATAGGGCTCCTATTAATAGCAAGCAGTTTTTTTAGAGAAGATTAAAAGAACGTATTCAAATTTGCTCTAAGACGTATTTCAGATTATTAGAAATTACGAAAGTAGGCAGTATAATTATAAAATAGTCGAATTGTCACTAC
>JABUQX010092861.1:0-10000 GCA_015478945.1 Trachelipus rathkii
AATGTCAGGTTTGCCCGAGAATTTTGCTAATGTCTACGTTTGTTCATAGTTCAAATGATGTTATACTAGAGAAGTGTGACCCTTTGATGAAGATAGTGTCAATTCATAGGTAGAGATGCTGGTATCTTTGATAGATTGATCACTTTGTTAAGGGATTTTGTAAGATAATACGGCTTTACCTGCTGCTGATATGCGCGAGCCCAAAGGGCTGTGCCCTTACCGCTTACACCCTCTTCAGGGTACCCAGAGATGGGTCTTCGTGCATCTCTCTGGGTGATCTCCAAGTAGTGCTTACAGTGCTTACATTGCTATCAAATCGCCTCTGTGATTTCGATGCGCTGTTGCTTAATCCTAATAGTTTTGAAGATTATATTTCTGAAAAGGGGGGCGGGGTCTAAATAGGGTAAGATAAAATATTTCATGTTACCTCATGAAAGCGTAAGGTGTTACAAAGGAGCACATCCCCCTGGGTTTTCTCTCAGAAGGTTATGTGTTGCTTTGATACTCTTGGTTAATGAAAACTGTTTGTTTATTCGTAAGTTAGTACGTTATGTTAAATATTACTATGACAATGTGGAAATAACACTGATTTGTTAGAGAAATGATGAGTTTTTTGTAAGATATAACTGTGTTAACTATGATAAATCTTTGTTAAATGTTACTATGTTAATGTAAAATTAACATTGATATGTTAAAGCCCAGCCTTTCCTTCACTCGATATCGTTTTTTCAGTTTTATCCTACTTTATCAGTTTTGCTCTCTACTAATTGATGTTGTTGTTGTTGTTGTTTGTTGTTGTTTGTTGTTGTTGTTGTTGTTGTTGTTGTTGTTGTTTGTTGTTGTTGTTGTTGTCTAACGAGAATATATCCCCTTTGAACTGATATGGTTCGTCGTGCATTGTATTCTTGTTTACTTTCTTCTGATTGGTTGAAAGAAAGAATCTCGTTACCTTTTAGAGCTGTTTATACATCCGAATTTCGTCAGTAAGACATTTTTCGCTGTGTTGGTAAGATGACCTCTCATTCTGCTCCTACGAATGTCCTCTTTACGAGGACCTTTACATAGTATTTCCAGTCAGGTGACTGATCATCACCAAAAGTGAAATTGATTCAAACCCTCATACGGATCCTATCATAGTCTGTTACAAACCGTATGAGGATTGGAATCAATTTCGTCAAAAGTGAAATTGATTCCAACCCTCATACGGATGTGACTTAGACTATGATAGGATTCGTATGAGGGGTGGAATCAATTTCACTTTTGACGAAATTGATTCCAACCCTCATACGAATCCTATGTTTCAAGATCTCTTGGTTCATGGAAGAAGTTTTCATCAATAACCTATATGAAGTAAAGGTTATTGATGAAAACACTTTTTTTTTTTTTTTTGATGAAAACTTCTTCCATGGACTTTTTAAGTTTCTCTACAGAGATATGCATTAAATGGTTTAGTGCTGTAGGTTGTATGTGAATCTTTGTTAATGTTAGCAGTTTATTCTTGCTTAAGATGGGCATGGTTTGCCTTTGTACATTATATTCTTAGTTCTGATAATGTTATATTGACTTTATTAATATGAAAACTTTGTTACGTTAGAGTATACTCATTGGTCCTGTATGAAATAATTACACAAGGGTATGGTAAATTTTTGTTAACATATTACCATCGTTAATGTAAAATTGACATTGTTATGTTAGAGACAGGCTTGAAAAAAGTGTGAATAATTTACGTTTTTGATGTTATGTTAGTTACTTTATGTGTTAAGTGTGGTCTTTTGTTAATGTTAACCATTTATTCTTGTTTAGATGGGCTAAATTTCTCGTTGTGGGTTATATTCATAGCTCAGATGATGCTAAATATTACGAATTTAATGTGAAAAACTTTGTTACGTCAGCATATATATGTTGGCCTGTATAAAGAACTTGATTTATGTTATGTTTATTGAAAATGATACTCGAAATGTGACCTTAATCAATAGATCAATAGGTCAACAGATGGTCAGGAGGGTGACAGGAGGGGGGCTGGATGGTTTTGATTTTGTGATTTACTGCTTTAGGGTATGTAAAAAGTAAATTTGTAAGATGCTATAAACAATAAAAAGAATAAGAAATTTATTCATTTATTTATTTATTTATTTTTTATTTCTTGATGTTCTGAAACCATTAATTTTTCGAAATCTACAGACCAAATAACATATATAAAGACACCAATATTGTATCATAACACAAATATTTAATAACTCGGCACGCACCGGAGCCAACACCGGTGCATCTGTCACATTCTACTCCTCTGAGTCAGACCCTTCTTCATTCTTTCCTCCTTTATTTAATCTTTCATCCTTCTTTCTTCCTCCTTCAACTCTGTTTTGCACTCTGTGCTCTTTGTTTTCGTCGGGACCCCTAATGGGGGGTCCTAGACACCCTATACGGACTAAACCTAATATTCGAACTCTACCCTCGATAAACATATAAGACACCAACATATAGTTGATCATACGACTGTTTTATTACTCGGCACGCGACCGGCTCCAGCACCGGTGGCGGTACTGACTCCGACTCCTTCCTCTTCCTCATTCTCATCCTCCTCTTTCTTCCTTTCTTCCTTCTCCTTCCTCCTTTCCTCCTCCTTCTTCCTTTCTTTCTTCTTTCTTCCTCTGTTTGCATTCCATGGCATTTCTTCTTCTTTTTTTCCACAAGGGGAACCCCCTCCGTGGGAGTCTCTGGACTTCCGAAACTGACCCGACTCGATCCGTCTTCCGATCCGACTCCACTCCGTCTCCGACTCCGATCCACCCCCCCCCCGCTCTATCCTGTCTCCAATTTTCAGTCTTCTACGATCATTTTTAAATTTTTTAGAGGGGCAGCGCTCCCCCCTTATGGAGGGGGGACGCAGAGAAACTAATCTCGTCTCGACGAGATTACGTCATCATATAGCTACATCTACAAAACACTTCTTCCATTCATACTGTGAGGCTCTCGGCGTTTATATTCTCTCCTCAGAGTAGTGATTTTCTCCACGGACGTCCCAATTGCTGGGAACAGAAATCTAGGTTGGTAAAGACGTGTCGCCTACAGAGAGAGCATCACCCCCTTAGGGGTCGCACCTCTAATCTCGTGTTCATCCAAAAAATCGCCTCATGTGGTCTTGCACACCCTTGTTTCTTCTGTAATTTGTAGTTCCCTCCTGTCGGTGTTAATGTTTTTTCTTTTCCTTTCCCACATTTTCTCCGTCACTAATTCTGTCTTCACCTCTGTATCGACAGAGCACTCTCACACTGAGTGAGCGCGCGTAGCGTTATAGTATTTTCAATCTATTCTCTATTTCGTTACATTATTCGAGGTGAGATGCACCGTCTCCTGTATAAAGTTATTTTCATGAACACCTACACGAATCTCTGAATGTTCTTGCATACTTGTGATTCGTCTCTTTACTCTGTCTTCATTAAAGGTACTACCACTACTTGCAATATTACACATATTTATATCGCCTTAAGTCCCTACAACGCGAAATTTAGGTGCTTGTTAATCACTCTCTATTATACGTAAAACATTGTCTTGTGAGTCGAGAGTCTATAAGATCACTATTGGTTGTGATATTTTCTACATAGAGAGCCGAGATCTCAAACAGATATGATTAAGATAATAAAAGTAATAGTTATTACATTACACGAGATATATACATCTATATTTCAGATGCTAACACTCGGTAACGATATCACAAGCAGCCACGTAGAAGCACCAGATATAATAAAAGAATCGATTTATTTAAGAGGAGGTGTAATCGAACTCACGCTAGAGCAAAATCGATTGGAAAACACATCACAACAATCGATCTAAAAGGTGCGAATCAGTATAAACCACTCATGGAAACCGAAAAAAGAGCAATATATTATTAGAGCCAGACTGAATAATCTCGACCCAACATATTTCTCATTTGGTTGCGCAGTAAAATCTACTCTTTGAGTTCGACGCTAAACACCTCATAGAGGTAAAGATTTCGGTAAATCTATACACATGACTTCTTAAATCGGTCTCACACGAATCTTATTTAAAACACCTCTAGGTTTTTGATCGAGATATAATCAAAAACTGTCACAATCATGATGGAATATGAAATGAAAATATTTTAATCATAATAAGCCTTTGTCTCTAGAGAGACAAGAACGTGAGAGAATTTTTCACAAAACACTCATCCTTACATAAAGGTAATTTCATAGCCGATAGTACTTGCCTTCGTCCTAGTTCATCACAGGGCTGTCAATATATTATTATAGGGTGAAAAAAATCACCAAAATTCCTACTAATCACGGTAGTTTGAGGGGTACTACTATGGCCTGTGAGATATATAATATATTATTATATATATATAGTGATTATAGGATTAAAATAGTTATAAAAAAGTAGTTATAATAAATGATTAACTAAAAATTGCATAAATAAGTTAATTTATTAAATACGGATTTACGTGTAATATATATACTCATACTTATAAGACTAACTACTAAAAAACTCCCCATCTGGGGGCTCTGAACTCATAGTATATTTTGGGATATGGTCATTAATAATACTACATATCTCACTGTAGCTCAAAAGGATTAATATATGGAGTAAAATTATATATATTATATATACCTTACAAAGATGGTAAGTAGAGAGTCGGGGTCCTTCTTAAGGACATGTTATTTTCCGTATCAGTAATAATCTACTCTTCACCTTAATCATATTAGATTTAATATATATATATATTAATTAATTTATATATATATATTACATTTCTAATATATATATATACATATATATATTATATATTAATATATAATATATATAATATATAATATATTAATATATAATTAATATATAATATATATTATTAATAATATATTATATATAATAATTAATATATATTATAATATATTAAATTTATAATATAATATATAATTAATATATATATATATAATTATAAAATATATAATATATATATATAATATATATATAATTATTATATATATTATATTAATATATATATATAATATTATTATGGAGTCTTTACAAAATTAGGGCTTATTATAGTGGATATTTTTTCTTTTATTTTTCATAGCAATATGTTTATTTAATGTGTTATATCTTAGTTCACTCAAAGACTGAATATTACAAATATGGGGTACGTCATTCCGAGAATTGATTTAAATAGTAGTTTGGAAAGCCCACAAAATATGCCTTATCTGACAAATGTAAAGTATTATATCTTATAGTACGGAGAATTAATTGACTCACTAAGATGAATCTCAACCTTTTATATAAAAGTCACAAAGTCCTATAGTTTGACTTTAAGCCAATTATGAAAATAGAAACTATATATATAAAATCATTTAGAAAAAATAAATATTATATAATTACGGTTAGTAATTTAAGTAAATTATCATTACTTGTATAATATATATTATGTACCTTATACAATGTATATTATATTATTTTTTATTTTATATCCAAACATATCTAAAAAAACCTAAATAAAACGTCCGTCTAGTAGCAAACCATTATATAAGTATTTTACATAAATATATTTTCTCATTTCGCCAAGAATAAATACGGGGGGAATAGTGTGCCTACCCCTGACCACATTATAAATCCCCTACCAAAAATGTCGCTCCTGAGCCATTGCCTGGGTGCACTGTCACAACCTTATATGTTCAAATTGTGTGAGCCATCTCTCTTTACTCTCGAAATGATTCACACCACTATAATATAGTGGTTTGAACTTAGATTATTTTAAATTTCATTTATCATACTCTAGAATTTTTTTACTCACTTATCTCCCATTTCACTCCTCTATATTACATATAAATCATTAATTCCGACATAATTAGCTTCACTGACTATCACTATAATTATCATCCATCCTATGTATCTATATAACGCTATCCACACTTATATAATATTAGTGTACTTTATCACTAGACAATAAACTCATCTCACCTCACTTAGGTGCATGATCTCCTGGTAGCAAATAGAATATCTAACAATGAGAGCATTATTACCGATATAAGTATCCTCACGAGTAATAAAATTTATAATATGAGTATATATAACAAAATTATCTATAGTATCATCAAACTTATATAAACTAAAAAAGATCAAAAAAAATATAGGCTACTCATCCTATCTGAGAATATATCGAAAATTACTAAATCGCATAGAGGCATACCAAAGGTTACATACACTTACACTCACCTCATTACCTGTAATCTTTATTATAAAATATATTACTGAGGGTCTCCCAAGAGATCTTAATTTTATTACTCATCACCTAAATACTTATATATATCATTTAAGTAACTATTTAATGTACACGATACCATTCTCATGCTATTTCTCACACACTATCCCTTTTCATAAAAATATTAATTAATTATGCATGTATAACGAATCATAATCCAATAATCCTACCGTCAAAAAACCTTACTATAAATAATAATAATATACGATAATTGCCAGTCATGCCGGTTGTGAGACACGTAACGCTACGAGGACAACTACAGAGGTAAGGCCTACACACGTGGAAGAGGAGAGTGGAGCTAACATGAGCACATCACCCGACACAGACCTTAAATCTACCTGGCGAACAATAAAAATCAATTTTATTTGAACCCTTATAAATTAGCTTGCGGAGCAGACGGACATTTCTTTAAGAGGGAGAATATAGATAGTTAGCTAACACATCCACACTCACGAAAAAATACAATACAAGTCAGAAAGTATATAAATAAAGCTAGCTGATTCATATATATAATTGAGTAAATCTCTCTTCTACTTGCTCTCTCTCTCTCCGTCATAACTCTTAATTTTTTTTCTAAAGTTTCTTTTAATTGGTCGTCTTTCTTCTCGTTTCTCTTTTCATCATTGGTCTTAACGTTCTTCCAATCCCTAGCTTTTTGTGCTTCTTCTCTATATCTCATCGCTGGTCATTTCTTCTGCACATTATTCTTTCCGCCCAAAGAACTTTTCCATCACTCTCCTCTCGTCCCCGACTCAGCATTTCTGCGCTGGATCTTGTCCAAAGCTTGCTTTTAAACTCTCTCAATCACGCGAAACGAAAGCGTAAAAAACCTCGTTTTCGTTCATACATTAACATACAACGATGAATTTTCCTGCCAGACACCATTCTTAACATTAAAACAATTGTCAGTACAAATAAAAGACATAATTAACGAAGGCCAAATCTCCTATGACAGACCATAATTATAATATATAAATATAAAATATTTATATAATATATGACTAAATACTGAATAAATAGATATATTAAACTAACTATAGAATCACTAACTTAATTGTAGCCTAGTTACATAAAGTAATAACTCTTATTATACAATCAATATTAGACTATATACTAGATATAACTAATATTATATAAATAATAAATATATATAAAAAACAATCTTACAATTACTATATATATATAATACTAATATATATATAATATATATATAATATATAATATATAAATATATATAAATATATCCACTCAAACCCCTTTTGCCCCTAAATTACACTAGAGACTCAGAATAATCCTGCACCTACCGGCCCCATGGCCAATACCTACTTGGGCTTTCCATAATTTCACAACCAACAATAGAAAATCTAGAAGTGTCCAAAATAAAACACTTAGATAATAATGGGCTGCATTCCCCTCCACACCTTTCCATTATTTCAAATACAAAACATAAATTCTACCTCATAAAAGACCATTCGCATGTAGGGCCGTCCAATTTTAACGAAATCCCTTTCAGTAGATCACCCCCCTGGCAGGAATTTTGCATAGAAAATCTTTTACGAGGGGGTTGGGAATTATAATATATATATATTTATAGAAGGGAGGTAAGTGAGAGTCTTGAGAACCATCTTTCAACCCTCAATCAGATGAAACTAGTGAGATGATGGGTTGTATTTTAGAAAAAATAATAATAATGAAAGAAATAACTGATTAGAAAGATCGAGAGTTGAGTTCAAAAGACATTGAGATAAATTGAGAAAATTAATTAATGGACAATGATTTTCGTTACACGATGAGTGGGGAAATCATAAAGTACATTGACTTTAATTAATGAAAAACATTCATCAAAGGACCAGGTATGATAAAGTGAAAGGGAGTAAGAGAGAAATCCTCTATATTTCGCGAAACAATGTTGCTTTGACTGCGTCGCCAAAATAAATAGGACCCCTTCATGAAACCACTATTCAGGTTAAAATACAAAATTGCTAATATTGACTAAAATTTTATTTAGGATGAACTCAAACATTTGTTATTATTTTCATGTTCGGGCCCCGAGAGGACTCGGGTTTCATTTCCATCGGGTTGTTTTTTAGCCTTAATATACCAAAGCAATGTTTGGCGTTTAAATAAAACTAGAATCCCCCCCAGTTGACCAATCGCCCGCGAGCACACTTCAACACTTTAACCTCTAATTCGACGAACGAGAAACGGCAGGAAAACGGTTTTGCCCCTGTGTTCATTTTCGGCACTTGGTTTTAAACACATCTTTGCATGAAATGAAATCGAACTCCTGCCCCACAAATCATTGAGTGAAGCCACGAATAGGCGCGAAGCAACATCGCGCACAGATACTGGTGCGTTTTGGTGCTGGTTTTTTATTCATGTGCCTGTTAATGCACAGTTATTAATGTCAGTACCCCATTGCTCTCTAAAGAAGAAATGATGCACGTCTATCACTCCCTTCCTCAACTTTTTAATTCTGACTTTTTTTGCAAATCTTGAACGCTCCTCAAATATTTCTGGAATGTTGAAATTTAGGTGGTTTTTGGTAAACCTTCTGGTTTGTGCTTATTATTAATTATATTATTAATTAATTAATTAATATTCATTTAAAAGTATCTAAATTTAATCTTTATTAGAAGAATTTTTTATGTCTTCGAAATCTCCACATTTATTTATCTGTTATATTACTTATCTTTACAGTGCTATGTATTTGGAATCTGTATTACATACTATTAATATCTGCAGAAGATGTATTAATTATTAACAACTTAGATTATTATCATTATTATTATATAATGTAAGTTCGATTATATTAGGCTTGATTACCGATTATATTAATTAAACTCATTTTAAAATTATGTAATTATTTTATTGTTATTAATTTATTGATTGACAAGTTCGTATTCTCATATGAATTATTATTTATGATTATTATATTTTCAAGAAAGAAAATATCTTGAACTTGAATGTAATTTAAATTATATGGGAAATAGTGTGGGGTTTGGGGGGTTTTTCGTCCCGACAGACCCTTTCGTATTCGCCAAAAATTATTTCAGGGTGATAGCGTTATGTAAAAAATATATATATACGTATTATATTATATATATTATAGTATATATATATATATATGATTTGGGTGAGTAAAAATAACATAACATTACTAAACCATATAAACGATAATAATGTATCTATATAATATATAATATTATATATATACTTATATATAAAAATATATATTTATACTAAAATTATGATATTAACGATATCATATTTTAGTGATGCCCCGGAAGAGTTAATTTTTTGTGGCCCGGTGCCGGGAGCGGCCCGGAAAGCCCGGAAGAATGAAAATTTTAATTCCGGCCGGAGAATGAAATTTTTTCATTTAATAACTTACTTATAATAACACATATATATATATAAATATCACTATGACTATAGTATATATTAATATATATATATATATATATATATATATAAATATATATATTAATAATATAATATATTATTATACATAGTATATATATATATAAATATATAATTGAAGGATTGACTTCTTAAAAACGATGCCAATTCATCATGCCAACCTTCCTCCTCCGACGCCTTAAGTATAACTGCCTAGAGGAAGTTTTTACACCTTGCTAACAACTTTTGAGAGAAAATGGGATGTTGGCTGTGTTCGTTGTGCCACTCCAGTTGGCACTAGTCACTCCGGTGGTCACCAATATG
>JABUQX010092861.1:20000-29674 GCA_015478945.1 Trachelipus rathkii
CCCATTCTAAAACCATGCTAGGAGTCATACAGTATCTTATCATCCAAATGTTTCTTTATATGACCGATCAGGAACTTTTCAAAAAACTTTTACAACCAGAGATCTTAAGCTAACTGGCCTATAATTTTCCAAATCTTCCTTACTACTTTTCTTATAAATAGGCACGACATACGCTGTTTTCCAATCTTATGGTACCTTATCAATGCATAGATCACCTAAAACATAAATACAGTGCCTTTGCAATCGTGCTACTACCTTTCTTTATTATTCTACCATTTACATCATCAGGACCTGCAATTTTACTTGGGCCAATGTGGTTCCACAAAGATTGAATTATTTCACCTCAAATTTAAATTTTGTATGCTTATTTATTATATAAATACTGGAACTTTTTGTCTCTAAACTATTATCCTATTTTTCTTCAGTAAACTCTGATGCAAAATAAGCATTGAAAATATTAACCATTCCTTATTTGAATTTACTAAATTTTCATCAGTTTTAATTGGAACAATTTTTCTGTTAACATATACGCATCAAAAAATTATTTTTTCTTTTAGATGAATTAACTGATAGGCTACAACAAAATAGACCATAATTAAAAATTTAGCTTCCTTTTATAACTGAACCAAGAAAACTTCCCATTTCCATTTAGAATATTTCTAAATGTTCCAAAGCAAACATAAAGTTTGGTATTTTTAATAATAATGCCACAGGACTATAACTGTCGACAAAGGATGTGCGCGTTTCAAGCAATCACCTTTGACACCGAAAACACGTAAACAAATCCGCTTTAAATTTGTGTTGTCAAAATCTTCTCTTCAGTATACACAATCAGTAGAGATATTTAGATCATCACTATAGAAACGTATGCAACTTCGTTTTCCTCTTCGGAGTTGCTGCTGGAAAATGTGTCGTTGATCGGCGTACTTTCTCCTTTTTGATTTTGTTTTTGTTTTGATCAGCCATAGACTTAAGTGTTTTTACTCTTTCTTTTCAACCAAACTTTCTACATGTTCTCAGATGAAGTTAAAAATATAGGATGCGGTTATGGACGTCCGATGTAGTCCTTGTTTCCCTCATCGATGGAACAGGTTCAACGTTATTTATTTACTAGTTTTGTAGGAGTTAAGATCGGCCCTCTCTGGTTGGAAGTGAATGGCCTGTGGTTTTCATGTTTAATATAAATGGCAGTTCTAGTATACAACAGGGCTGAAGTAGTTTCAGCATTAAAAGGACAGTAGACTTGAAATCGCGCCCTGGTTCAACTAATAGATCCTAGCTGACCCCTAACCTGAGACCGTTTTTCATGGGTTGCTATTTCCCCAACAATCATTTAAAAGCGCAACTCTCCAAATACAGGCCGTGTGTACCTTCACGATTAGGATGGTTTATTACCCACTATGATGCTGCATTCAAAAATTGCCTTCGACTGACTTGAACATTGATCGTTCTGAAGGTTGGAGATAAAGAAGAATAGTATGACTTGGGAGGAAAAATGTCAAAACATTGTCATTGATTCGCAAAGCTCTTACATTTCTGTTTTGAATTAACAATGTAAATGGGAACCGTCCAAGATTAGTATAACTTTCCCAGTAGGATTTCGAAGAAAACTATTACCACTATTTTACCTTCACATTCCGATGTTTTCCGGGACACGAAATTCGACGGAAGTGTGTTGACAGATGATACCGTTTTGAATTTACTTCATGATTACATAATATCTCTTTCGCGTCCTCCAATCTCCATGGCTGTTTCTGTGCTTTCTTAACATATTCTATTTGAAATTTGAAAAGCTTTCTTGTGCATATATACAAAAATCAGTTATCAGGTAGGCTGGCACAAACTAACCGAAAACAAGTGGGCCATCTATCCCGTTGTAAGGGATAGATGGTCATTGGTTGCTTATCTAATAATCATGACGTCCAATATATTTGCCAAAGTTAAGGAAAAAAAAATAAGTATTAAATTACTTGTTTAAGCCACGGTTGACAGTTTATTAACCGTATTATAAGACGTAATTTGAACAAAGAAAAATTTTCGAGGAGGATTATGAAAAGGTAAATGAATAAATAAATACTCATATTTAAAATGTATTTGAAGTTGCGAGAACAAATCAACTTTGCCTTAGCATATCTGATTTACTACTAAAAATCTCGGCAAGCTACCTAGCGTATATTAAAAGAACAAAAACAAGTGGCCACTTAATCCTTATGGCCATCTAACCCAGACTTACCCTATATATATATATATAATATATAATATATATAATATATATAATAATATATATATAATATATATATATATATACAATATATATATTTAATATATATATATATATATACTATATATATATATATATATATATATATATATATATATATATTATATATATATATATATATATATATATATAGATATATATATATATATCTATATATATACTATATATATATAGTATATATTATATTATATATATATATTATATATATATATATAATAATATATATATAATATATAATTATATATATATATATATAGGTATATATATATAAGGAAAAGAAGTTGAGGAAAGCCTTTTGTAACCGAGACGCTTCTTCTTCTTCTCTACTTCTTCTTCTTCTTCTTCTTCTATCTTCTTCTTTCTTTCTTCTTCTCTCTTCTTCTTCTCTTTCTTTGTCTCATCGCTTCTCTTCACACTTCTGCCTTTTTTCTTCTTTCTCTACAAATCACCAAAAAATTGTATATTTCTTTTCTACAACATTTCTATCTAATTTTTTATTAAAACAATATATATATATATTATATATATATATAATAATATTATATATATTATATATATATATATATACTATATAATATATATATATATATATATATATATATATATATATATATATATATATATAAATATATATAATATATATATATATATATATATATATATATATATATATATATTTATATATATATATTATATATATTAATATATTATATATATATATATATATATATATATATATATATATATATATATCTTTTTTCTCTGTTTATATTTTTATATAAACACATATATATATATATATATATATATATATATATATATATATATATATATATATATATATATATATATATATAATATATATATATATATATATATATATATATATATATATATATATAGTATATATATAGTATATATATATATATAGTATGTGTGTCTGCATGTGTGTGTATAAATTTTGTTTACGATGTGAAAAGATTGTAAATGGCTGAATTCGAAAATTCTTTTGAATGGAAAAAAAGGAAGAAAAAAATTCCTTCTAGATAAGATAGAATGTGTCATGAAATATATGGTTTGTAATTCATTTGAGAACTCTTCTTCTTCTGATTATTGTGAGGGAGTGTTCTCGATAAGGGAACAGATTTACACTATTTCGCATTGATTCCATTAAGGCTGCAATTTATATTGAATTAAAGTTTCTTGTTGTTTATTGTGGTTTCTCATTTGTTTGCTCAATGTTTGTTATATACAAAGAAAGTCATTTTGTCTCTGACAATTTACTTTCAGTTCCATTTCATCAGATATAAATATTTCATCTCCGATAATTGCCTTTACGAATTTGCAAACCTAACTATATTTGGGTTTGATTTTGTTTCTGGTTTAGTTTTTTGGTTTTAGTTTTGGTATTGGGTTTGGTTTTGATTTTGGTTACTATTAGTTTTGTTATTTTTGTGTTTTGGTTTGTTATTTGGTTTTGTTTTGTTATTGATTTTGTTATTTAGTTTTGGTTTGAGTTTTGGTTTTGTTATTTGGTTTTTGTTTTGCTATTTGGTTTTGGGTTTGCTGATATTAAAAATGATTTTCATCAAAAAATGAATTATTACCATAATGAAAAATAACTTCGTTTGTTGTTATTAAGACAAACACATTTGTGTGAATACAAGCGTATTAAAAAATTAAATTAATAATTAGTAATTAATTTTAAATAATTTTAAAGTCTGATAATGATGATATGTTATGGCATTTTTATATTTCTTTTTGTAATGTTTGTGGACTAATATACATACTCATACACATGCACCTGAACATACACATACACATACACATACACACATACACATACAAACCTTAGGACTAATACACCATTTCATCTTGAACATTCGTGTCACCATTGAGTGATTATACGAGTAATTAAAAAGTCTTGTTGTAGATGTTAATAGCAAAGATGCAGTATAATGTAGATACTAAATAGTTAAGAAAACAATAATTACTTGGGAGTAAACCAATGTAAAAGATACCTTTCCCAATAAAATTCATATTCCAGGTATCTGCAAAAACGATACAGTAAATTCAGACAGCTCTTCATTTTATAGTCCAATAAGAAAAGCCTTTTATCTCATCCAAAGGCTAAGCGACTAAATATAACAGCTTTTTTTATACACCAAAAGATTAAATAGAGAAAACAAGTTGTAAAGTGACCGTGTAAGACGTGTAAAATTGAGGTTTAATGTTCGATCTCGCGTCACACTTTGCGCCATTCCAAACTGCCTCGTCAAAATGTTACTATTTGAGCCATGAAACGAGTCTCCCAAAAAGTTATTTAGAGCTTATGAAACGGTCGCCACAAATGATCTCATTTAGAACTGACGAATAAGAGTCCCCAAAAAGGATTTATTGAAGCAAGAGCTTAGCCCAAATGATCTTTTTAAAGCTTATGAAACAGTTTCTCCCAAAAACTCTCTTCTTAGAATTTATGAACAAGAGTCGCTTAGAAATCTCTCTCTCCTCTCTCTCTTCTCTCTCTCTCTCTCTCTCTCTTCTCTCTTCTCTCTCTCTCTCTCCTCGTTCTCTCTCTCTACTCAGTTATAGCTATGAAAGCAGTCGCCCAAACGATCTCTTTTTGATCTTATTTAAAACAGTCACACAAAGCTTTATTGGAACGAATATAGCACCATAAGTTGTATTTTTATGACCTATTTCATGGATATATATTTCAAATTTTTCCGTTATCAATGTACTGGAAATGTTTAAATAATTAAAAAGATTCATTATGATATATATATTATATATATATATATATATATATATATATATATATATATATATAATAATATATATATATAAATATATATATATATATATATATATATATATATATATATATATATATATATATATATATGTATATATGTATATACATATTATATATATATATTATATATAATATATATAGTATTATATATATATATATATACATATATATATGATAATATATATATATATATATAACTAGTATATATATATATATAATATATATATATATGAATACCACCACTCACGGGCAAGGCCCTTTTCAAAAAGAGGGGGCCAAAAAAAAAATAACATTAATAAATAAATCACGAAACAACACAAATTAAAAATAAATAAAAAAGTTAACCCACCCTGTCCCTTGCCTAACGCAATTCCCTCAGGTGGCGCAGACGAGGGACTTAAATAGAGGAAGATTAATATTGCAGGGAAAAATAGAAGGCAAGGAGTCCACCAAAACAGATGTGGCTGGGAAAGAAGGAGGTACCAGAACGAGTGATCCTGGAGTCTCCAATATTCACACAATTTCATGTGAGAACAAGGCACCTCTTGTGTTACGAGGGCGACGCAGTGGTGTAGGAATGGCGAGAGGTCAATTCTCTCGAGCACTTGCCGTTGCAATACCTACAGGAAAGAGCATAGGGCCAATGTCACGTCGCAGAGAAGAGGGTCAAGGGAGTTCAGAAAGTATGGGGACAGTTTATAAGCCTCTTCCTTAGCCTCAACACTATCCCAAAGGAGGGTTGGACCGGAAACCACCCCAATTGTGGGAAACATATTCCATATAGGGCGAATAAGCCTTAGATTTAACTCGAATATCTGAGCAGAAGAAAAAAAAATCATGCATCTGAACAGAATTCCCAGCTTTTTTGAGGCCCTTTTAGCAACCGATGTGATGTGAGGTCTCAAGACAGTTCAATAAATATGTTTAGTCCAAGAATGTTTATGTTGTTACGGGTAAGACATTAGAGCCGTCAAATGAGCGATAGGAAAGTTTGGTAGGTGTTTAAAGAGGAGATATAAGAAAGTTGATTTTCAAAGAGTTGAACTTCACAAGATTACGGTTAACCCACTGAGAAATCCCCGACCAAATCGACAAGAATTGAATCAGAAAGCTGTAGACGAGAGGCAGCTCTAGATATAAAACGAGGACCACAAAGTGAATTGAAGTGGAAGGAATGTAGAGTCGAAGTCATCGGCATAAGAGTGAATTGAAGTGGGAGCAAAGGGAAGAAATCGTTTATAAAAAGTTGGAGAAAGGGGGTAGATAAAACAGAACCCTTATGAGGAACACCACAATTAATAAGAAATGAAGGAGAGGTTGCTCCATCAACAAGAGCTGAAATGGAAACGATCTGAAAGAAAACTAGACAAGAGAAAGCAAAGCGAAGGAGGAAATCCAAAGGAAGTTAGCTTGGAGAGTAGCGACGCATGCCATACCTGTCAAAAAGCTTTAGATATGTCAAAGCGCTACACACAAGACTCCCCATGCCCTTAAGGGCAGAAACATATATTATATATATTATATATATATAATATAATATATATATATATATATATATATATATATATTATATATATATATATATATATATATATATATAATATATATATAAATATAAAAAATATATATATATATAATATAATAGTATATATTATATAATATATATAATATATATATATATATATATATATATTATATATATATATATATTATATATATATATATATAATATTAATTACTATTGAACCTCTATATCCCTTTAATGGGGGGTTCTTTCACTTGGTGGAACCATGTAAAAAAAAAGTACCATAGTCAGAGGAAAGTGTGTTCTTGTGTTTTTCCGATCAAGTGAAAGTATTGCATAGATTATTAAGACTGATTGAAACCTTTGATTCTCCTCAGCCTGATCAAGATGTTCTAGCCACCATTGGGCATGGTTTCTACTCCTGACATGTTGATCTTCTGCGTTAGGGGCAAAAAAACTTGGTTTTTGTATGTGATAATAATAGGAGGTTCTGTTGTATATGTTGCCTGTGTTTTTAGTGATTTGTGGGTATTGAGATTATCATAATTCACAATCCACTATACCGAAAAATGCAATTAATTATTACAGAATATCTCTTATATTGACGACACAAATTTTTCGTGTCCGTTCAGTAATCAGATCTTATTTCAGAACCCTTCCGATATTGACGACTAGCAAATTAAGATCCTTAGCATCTTGCCTCTTCTTGTGTGGACGGTGTTGTTGAGATGCGTTGGCCCAAAAAGTTGTAGCTTTCGACATGTTTTATAGTGTTGTTTTCAACTTTGATCTCTATGTTATCACAAAGTCTTTCATTGACTATCATCTGAATTTTCCCGAAGTTTATGTTGAGACCGTTTTGTTCGCGTCATCTAGCTCGCCGAAGTTTATGTAGAGACCGTTTTGTTCGCATTATCTTTCCCGCCAAAGTTCATGTGGAGATAGTTTTGTTCGCGTCATCTAGCTCGCCAAAGTAAATGTGAAGACCGTTTTGTCCGCGTCATCTATCTTGAGGATTATTAATGTAGTTTCTCTAAGCTCTTTCTTTGTAACTCACAGTGTCAAATTCCAAGTGAAGCAAATACGACATTAATAGCAAAACTCAAAAGCGCTCTTCCGATCACAATGCTGGGACGCCATTTATCTTTCGCTGAGAAATGCGAAAATCAAACTTTTATCTGTCTTTGTGTTTGTGCATGTAATCTTATTACAACTATCAGATTATCTGACTTCGCACTTCGTTTCACGAATGTCTGATTAAACCATTATTATACGCAATTCAATGTCGCGTTGGCTTTGCCTTTGATCACACTCCGAATGGATAACCTTTCACAGCAACGTGGAGAGAACCTCTCTCTCTCTCTCTCTCTCTCTCTCTCTCTCTCTCTCTCTCTCTCTCTCTCTCTCTCTCTCTCTCTCTCTCTCTCTCTCTCTCTCTCAGGAGTCGCATAGTTCACTTAATCGTAAGCACTTGATTAAATTATCGATCATTGATTCACGAAGCATGCGATCTCAATTTTCAACACTATTTGTGCAACGTATCTAATCTCCTTTCTTTCTATTCATAGCACATCTTATTTGAGCTTCAAATTTTGACTGCAATTTTGCGTATTGCAGTCATAGCGTTGTCACGACGGCAACTTTTCTCTTGGCATATGTAGCCAGTTTCAAATCGCTAATTTTTTCCCGGCTTTTTAAATTTTTTTTTTAAAAAAAAAAAGGGGGTGGGGAAAGTAAGAACAAAAAAATTTAGGGTTTTTTAATTAATTCTGGTTTATTCTATCTATCTAATCTATCTATCTATCTATCTATCTATCTATCTATCTATCTATCTATCTATCTATCTATCTATCTATCTATCTATCTATCTATCTATCTATCTATCTATCTATCTATCTATCATGAGTCTTTGTGGAGCTAGAAAAACAGTCCACCCTCTCTCTCTCTCTACCGATTCTTTCTATATAACACGTTTCCTATGATAATCAAACATATTAATTTTAATAATCGTTATCATGAAACACATGATATAAGCTCGACATAAAATGATAATTTAGTTGTTTTTGGCCGTGTCTATCTTGAATGCGCCATGACCTATTGAGCTTTACAATATTATGATATATATATAATATATATATATATATATATATATATATAATATATATATATACATATATATATATATATATATATATATAATATATTATATATATATATATATATATTATATATAATATATATGAAATAAGGGCAAGATTACCTCTTCTCCATACCTTCCAGTAAGTAAATATATAGTTCAATTTTTAGAGCAAAAAATTTTATTTTTTGCTTCCTAAAAAACAAGTGTATAGCAGAGTGTTAAATTGAAAAACCACAATAAGTTGGTATAAGTAAAATTGGTTAGATTTGAAAAAAGAAAAGTGTAAGACGAATACGTATCATGAACCAAAATGAGTTAAAAAAATTACATCAAAAATTTTTTCAAAAGAGAATCGAATTTTTTTAATGTTCCAACATGATGTCGAAACAGCTATTCATACTGTAAAATGCTTTGAAGAAAGGATTCCTGACATTTCCAAACTTCTCTCTCTCTCTCTCTCTCTCTCTCTTCTCTCTCTCTTCTCTCTCTTCTCTCTCTTCTCTTCTCTCTCTCTCTCTCTCTCCTCTCTCTCTCTCTCTCTCTCTCTCTCTTTGTTTTCAAAATAAATGTTGCATGTTATAAAAATGACTAAATAAACTGCTTCGCTAGTATCAAACAAGATTTTCCAAACTGTACAATCATCAGAGTCATTAAACTCTGACAAAACAAGGAAGGAAAATTCTTAATATTTGTTGCTTTACAAAAAGCATCAGATTACAATAATCGTTGACATCTATTGCAACCGTGATAACATTATCTCATCAATAAACTGAAAGGAGAAAATAATAACCACTATATCTATCTATTCTATCTCATGCTATTCTATCTATCTATCTATTCTATCTATCTATCTATCTCATTTCATTTTACGCATTTCTGACTGCCTTGTCTGTCTATCCTGTCAATCTTTCGC